>CM060953.1:103992846-104272846 GCA_030765055.1 Mantis religiosa
CTAAATGCCTTAAGTCATTTCATAAGAGCGGGTTAAAATATTTTCATATACACATAAAACTGATAGCTAAATTGATGAAGGGATTTCTTATAGCAGGATGCATTATCTGAAAAACGAATATATCTTGGGAATCAACTTCAAAAGTGCCAGTTTCTAAAAAGAAGGCACCGATGCCTAATTTGATTATAAAATGCATAATTGACTATTTTTCCTAGCAAAAAGGCCATGGCTTTGTGTTTTGAACAAGGGTCCAGTTTAAGAATTTTCTGCGGAAGATTCCGTGCATGCTCGTGAGGTAAATATTGGGTAACGTAAAGTGTATTCCTGAATTCCTTTGGGCAATCTTTCCCCATTTCACTCTCCTTTCTCCAGATCTGAGACGTTAAGAAAAATGTGAAATAGAAGGGTCACCCTAGGATTTAATAAATAGACAAAATGTTATCTGCATCGGACCATATTCTGTAGTTCATCTAGCAATAAAATATTAATCTAAGATTAAGAAGCATCGAAGGATGTACATCCGGCAGAGTAATCAAATGTAGCTGCAGCCTGATGAAGCACATAAAAACAACTGCCATATGTCCTGCGCGCAATAGGATTCGTTTTCAAACACGAACATTTACGAATTGAACAATGCACAAACTTTGTGCCAAAAAAAAAAAAAAAAAAAAAAAAACGGTTCAGAACCGCAACTGTTTTCACCCGACCCATAACTCCGACAAATAGACCAGTGATTTCAGCAGCTTATCGTTCTGGTGCCGGTAAATAATGCAAGCGATAAAACTGCCCCTCTTCAGGTATAGTAGTCTAGACCGGCAATCACCTTTCCTGGGTGCAACCCCTGAGTGCCGTGGAATACGCTGTTGATCACGCTCTCGGTGCTATGTCATTGTTTCAGCAGATTTCGTCAAAGCGTGACCATTCACAATAGATCAGCTGCTGAGTATTTTGGGTTACCAGTCGCACTCATTACCTGGATGTTCTGAGCGGCTAGCTCATGCACAGTCCGAGGGCAATGAGTTTCTGCACGAAATTGACTGCTGGCCGTTCTGACCTAATATATATTCCATTGTTACTTCAAAGCCGAAAGTATGTTCTACTACCAGACATTCCGCGATCGATTTAGCCTTCTGTTTATAAACAGCATGCACCTGTTGCAGCTTGGTTAAATAATTTACCAGCAGATACTATTTGCCCTGACGGACACAGAGAATGACCCAACCCCCGATGGAGATGAGCTCGAGGGTTGATTTTTCATTATATTATCGCACGCGGATCTGTTCCTGACCTGCGGGATAACTTACAGCCTACTCTGTCATTGGCGATACCATACCTAAGCAGCCACCTATAGCTGCAATCGGTAACCAATCTATCGATCGTGCAGCTGTAACTAAGATGCCTTCCCGAAAAACCAACACCTACATTACTTATGATACCCAAAACTTTACTCCGTAGTGATACCAGTTGCTCTCTCTCTCTGGGTCTTGTGACCAGCTGACTCAAATCCTTTTACTTACTGCTCCTGGGTGTGATGTCCTTAAAACTCAAACTTGCCAGTGCTTCCATTGCTCTGAGAAATGGTACCAAGTAAGTTTCCGCTATCTGCTCCTTCCTCAGGCTATGGTTTCCTATCCATCCATAAGCAGCACCGAAACCGTACAGAAAACGGTGATATTCTTCTTCTGCTATAGGTAGTGAAGACAGAAGCATCTCGACAAATCATCCTCAACGGGGTGATTTCTTCTCCAATTTTCCGATGTGAGATTGCGTTCCTGGAAAGTCACTCTATGAGTTATATTGCCTATTAGAGTCCTAAATCCCTCGGGTGCAATGGCTAAACCTAGAGGTTCTTATGTAAACACTCCAAACACTTAAGTAATAGCAGGATCTCATTCCATAAAGAGTAAATAATTTCGTCTTCTTCTTATTGCAGGGTTCAGCTACTCGCTCCTGTTCCTTCTGGACAAAAGTATACCACTCCAAATAATACTACTTCAAAGTCGCTGTAGCTGGTGTCAGTGGACGCCATAAATAGAGCACAGTTATTGCAAACCTAAAAGATGCGCACAACAGATGAATGTTTAAACGTCTGGATAACATTTTAGCCCCTTTCATCCTTTGTAAGGCCAAGGTCTTTCGTCAGACGAGTGAAGTTTCCTGATGTTGTTAATTTTTTTTAGAGCCCAGAGGAAATAAAACTGGTAGGGATATTAGTGCGGATGGATTGGAAATTGTGCCCTGAAAATTCTGAATATGAGGCGGATTACACAGATTTTCAGGTTCTCCGCCTCTTGTTACCCTAATGTATAAATTTTCCCCGCAATCGTAAATTTAAATTTTTACATGTCTAAAAAAGGTTCAATAATACCATTTTTAACTGGGTAGATCTAGTGGAAAAGTCTGTAATGAACACCCTGGTGCCCGAGTTGACAATAAAATCTTCTGAAGAACCAAAATACGACGATACAGGAAATGATCTCGTCCAACATCAGGGCAGACGAAATGGCTGTTATTATCATTATTAGCTGTTATTATTACAGGTGTTATGTGTAGGGGACCCTGGACGAAATCTAAATCTATAGTCTGTAATACTCTGAATTTTGCTCAAAACTGGTGTGCAGCAGTTATGGACTTTCCCTAACTGTGGAAATGAAGTTGATGGACTTGAAGTTTGCAAAATGCAGCAGTTCTTATTCGACCTTCAAAAATTCAATCACTGAGTCATTTCACTCTAGGTGAAGGTGATCCTGGCGGACACGTTGAATAATTTCGTAAGAAAAAGCACACCTTTTATGGTTAATTGGCGGAGTATCACGAAGGTTCTCAGCCCTTCAAATTTCGACAGCTTTTAATGCCTGAAGTGCATGGAGTTTGCTTGGTGGGATGACTGGAAGCCGTTTCTAGCCATTCTTGAGGCACCGAAAGTATCTGCATAACTCCTAAAACATGCTTAAAACACTTTATTCTGAGAATAGGACAAATTAGCCCCAGTGTACGTTCAAGGTGGTTTAGCAGACATATTGGCTTTGGGTAAGAAATAAATGACTTTGTACCCTGGGAAGTTAGATAGACGAATCTCGACTGTTTCAGAGACTTCTGACCAACCTCAAGATGTCTCCACTATCAATGCCTAAGGTGGTTGCGTGTCTGCCCGTGCCTGCACCGTCGGCAAATTAGCGCCCGTTTATGTGGCATGTGGTGTCAATGTCAAAGTCCTCGTGTTACCAATGAGTTATTAATGAATGGCATAAAAGTCAACAGTTAAGACGTCCAGACGAAGGAAATCTGGACAAGGACTGTCAAGTTGTTAAAGCAACTGAGTACCACCTGCTTGTTATACTTTTCGCATTTGTCACGACTATAACCCAAATGTCGATCTTCATCAACACGGTGTTGGGGCTAGAATGAGGTATCTGTGTTGATTGATGTGAGAGTGAGGTGAAAGGGGATTTCTTTGGTTATCAAGAAATCGATGAGAGTAGATAATCACCCACCCGTGGATATTAAATGAGCTGTTACGAAACTTCGCTTGAAGAAGAGAGTATCTTGGCCCTCATATGTCCGTCCGATGGAATGCCAGTGCGGGTTCTTGATACTTTAAAGGTTGTGGGATGAGGGAGAATGATACCAAGGGTACCTTAGGTGTGAACTGCTTAGTAGAATGCAGGTGTCCCGAGAATTTCAAAACAAATGGGACCCAAAGTCCAAAAAGCTGCTGGATTTCTAAGGATTCAAAATGTGGGAGTTGGATGGCAATGTACCAGTTTTTTGACAGCAGAAAAGCCGTGGAGTCTCTTAAGATAGCCAGGAAGATGTATTTGCCAACAAAAGTGGCGTCTAGGTCATCAGTGAGGTCAAATTGTGGTTGCACCCGCTTTGACTCTCTGGAGTTCAAATTGATAG
This sequence comes from Mantis religiosa, assembly GCA_030765055.1. Lineage (NCBI taxonomy): Eukaryota > Metazoa > Arthropoda > Insecta > Mantodea > Mantidae > Mantis > Mantis religiosa. The sequence continues at coordinate 103,996,750 of CM060953.1, forward strand.
GTAGTAATTGGGTGTGTCGTAGACATGGTAGTGATGTTACCGAGACAGAGTGCCTCAAATGCCTTCGCTAAAAGTTAGACGCAAAATATTGAGCGTTCCCGTCTACCAAGGGCCAATTCCGATCCCCCTTTTCATCGACGTCTTCTCGCTCCTAAAAAGGCAGTTGAGATTAAATTTTGGGTGCTGCTGCGGGGATTTAGCCTTAGCCAGATCTAGAACTGTAGATGGAAGCAATCTTCTGGTCCGTTCTAATTATCGGTTACCTAAACTGTGGGCTGTGTGCGTTTGCTGCCCAAGAAGGCAAACATGTTTTTAATACTTCCTACAGTTGCTGAGAAGATATCTGCAGAGTCCTTAGTAATGGGAGACGCCACATCGAAAACATTTCCGGTAACTAATGTGACTGGAGTGCTTACATCCCGGACAAGCCGTGAATTTTATGGAATGTAACGAATGGCTGTTATGAAATCTATATTCGGCTATATGTCGTTAGCCCGCTCCATAATGACCATAAAGATGGCAGATTGGCTGTTGGAGCTGCTTAGCAATTAAACACGACCTTGAAGAATTGCTTCGGAGATGCGTTCATATATCTTGTCGATAGAGGTTGTCGTCAATATTGACCAGTTTTGTGTAACCTGGGAGCTGCCGTATAATTCTTCGTGTACTTGTAGCTTTACCACGTACAACAGTGTTGTAGGAGATTTGTCTACTTCCAGGACTAAGCTGAAAATCGCTTCTGTCTTGTCACCGTGTAAGGCTCCAACAGTGTCAGAATCGGCTCCTTATGAAATCGACTGAAACTTAGAAGACATCCACGATATCAGGCAGAGTGTGCCTCATGATTGACCCCTTGCTTGGTGTTAGAAGGTTCCTCAGTGACCGGACAGGAAATTTGCTCACTGATGGTTTATGTGCTATTGCCGGCCAGCTGGTAACTTAAAATATTGATGATATAAGGAAATAATTCCCTATTCAAGAAAATCTTAATATTGTTGTGGCAGCTGTCCAATGAAATTATAGAAACAAATAACCATACATTTTGTACTTTAGGGTATATCACATTTGCAACTGCTCTTCAACAAACAGTATCATTTTAACCCTCTAACTAGACTCTAACTAGACTCTAACTAGACGGTCAAAAATCAACTACAAGAAAATATTTGAAAGGTGTTAGAAAAATAGCTTCTCACAGATAATTGCTGATAAAGTAACAAATTCAATACACCACAGAAAAGATGCACAAAAGATAAACTAATTTCTATTATTACCTATAGTCGTATTAGCTTTACACGTGTATCACTTCTTATGTTGAAATCAACACATAAATCTACCTGTTACTGCGGTGTCTATTTGAGATCCATAAGTATATACTCTGATCCATTCCGGTTCAGCGTAATGTTCATTTTTTAGTTTTGTTTTGTAATTTACGCACTCCAACGTTAAGTCATATCGGACGATGAATGGAATGGGTGAAATGATGCTCAAATGAGCCCGGGGTCCCTAGAGCTTAGAGTTACCCGACATTCGTCGTTCAGGATAAGGGAAAACCTCGGAAAACCTTATCCAGGTAACTCACCCTGACCGAGATTCGAACTCGGGACCTCTTGAACGTGAGGCAGACATGCTACCACCAGGCTACCGAGGAGGGCTAAAATGCTCATTGATTACTTTCAGTGCTATTGCTCTCATGACTCCTTCAGGAATGTTATTTTTAGTTATGTCACCTATTATCAAGTTGTTTGTTATGTTAATGTAGTCTATCGGGTGTACTGTCATTTATTTAGTCATGTGAAGATTAACATTAGTGTCATTTATCATTTTTGACATGTTTCTATTGGAGTGATTTGGGTTTTCAGGCAGCTTGGTAGGCAGCTGTTAATCCATTTGGCTCTGTTTGGGGCCTTCATTTTAATAAATGTTTTTGCTGCTTGTTTGTTTATCTCTGTAAGAACTGGCGGGTTCTTTTATATATTTGCATGACTATTAAAGATGTAGTTTTAACTGCTCCAGTTATGAACTACAGAGCTTTATTTAGCGTTATTTCTTACTCCTTTAGTCGGCTCTGAGTGATGGGGAAAAAGATTTCACTGCCATATTTCATGATATGTTTAATACATGTTCTGTAGGTAGTGTTTAGTTTGATTTGATCGCAGCCCAGTTTGATTCCAGCTAGCCTTTTAATAATAGGAATTTTTCTTTTGACTTTCTGTTTGATTGCTTGTGTGTGATTGGAGAAACTTAACTTGTTTCTAATATGACTCATAAGAATTTTTTGCTGGGACTGGTTTTTGGAGAGGGCTGCTGTTGATATTCAGATTAAAACTAGGAAGTTGTTCTCCCAATCCGTACCTGCCGGGAACTTAATAAGTAACTCTGATGCCAAAATACTAGCAGTAACCAATCCCTCTAATCGAAGCAACGTCTTCACCAAGGCAGTACTTTTACTTGATTTTAGAACAGCTACCCAAGCTATCATAACCAATCACCCTCATGAATAAAATAAAATAATATAGTAAATATAACAATCTATATAATTATACTATATAATGAATAAATAATAAAACTTCTAGTGACAAAATACAAGTTGAAGTTCTTCAGTGGATACATTCACATGTAGGTATTATTGGCAATGAAACCGAAGATTACCTTGCCCAAAAAGGAACAAAACTAATCTGGACAAATACTATTCGCTTAATAAACTAAAGAAAGCACTACAAAGAAAATAACTGAAATATGGAAGGAGAACTCCAAAGAAGAAACAATAGGGAAAGCATGTGAAAGCATTTAAGACATCTGGAAGGCACATAGTAACAAACCAAGGAAAGAAGCAGTAGCCAAATTTAGGTACGATTGCTTGAATGAGCACCTAAATGGGATAGGTATACTATCACAAGTGAGTACACCGTCGGCAGACTTGGTGTCATGAATTCTTCACAACTTCTGGTGTGCTCAGGCTTAAACGAAGGTCTGCATAAACAGGGTGTATGTGTAATGTATACTGGAAAGCCACAGATATTTTAAAACTGATAATGTTTCTTTGTTTATTTGTCTGCATTATTTTTTCCCCAATGTACACATGTTATATTGTTACTTGTAATTTGTAATTATTAATTCCTGTTAAATGAGTTACCATATGTATTAGATTAAGTTCCAAAGAGAGCCATATGTAACAACACATCTAAATCTACCTATAGTTTGCAGATTAGAAATGGGGTCATACAAACCTATTTCCATTTTAAAGTCCTTCTACAGAACTGTCTCACTCATACTTCCTGCTTTTGACAAGGAGTTAAATTCAGAGGATATTAAACTTAACGAATTATTTTAATAGGGTATGTGTCATTTGGATATCTGACCTATACCCACTGCGTTAAAATTGTCTCTTATTTTTATGTTCATCAGCTTTAATCCAGTATAGTTCTGCTTAAATGTGTGAAATGGTGTTAAACACAATTCCTAATGAACTATAATTAATATCCAACTAAAGATGATAAAACTAATATTATTATAATTTAAATTGTTCATATAATGTAGCTATTTGGTATTTGCAATAATAATAGAAGTATTTTATTATAATTTAAGTTTGCAATACTTTGAAACACGTCTTAAGATTAATGCATGTCTAGAAGGAGTTATTGGTATCCTATCCTTGCTGTGTCATCTGCACTTCGCCTACACTTCAATCATGCTTGGGATGTAATCGAATCCATCACATTTAATCGGAAAATTAACCTAGCTTCCCGTTCATCCTTAATCGGATACACAAGGTACTGAAATCCTCAAGTATTGGAGTGGTAAACAATGACTTAACTGTCTTCGTCACATCATTATGTTGCAAACCAGGAATCAGAAGTCCTGTATTCCATTCATAAGGACATCCATTGTTATTTTACGAGAAAATTTCCCTTCGGATCCATTGCCGTACTAATAATAGTAATAATAATAGTAATGAAGGTAATGATGGTAATGATAGTAATGGTAGTAATGATAACAATGATAATAATGATTATGATTGTGATTTTATTGTGATTGTGATTATTATTATTATTATTATTATTATTATTATTATTATTATTATTATTATTATTATTATTATTATTATTATTATTATTATTATTATTATTATTATTATTATTATTATTAATTCTTATTATTATTATTATTATTATTATTATTATTATTATTATTATTATTATTATTATTATTATTATTATTATTATTATTATTATTATTATTATTATTATTATTATTATTATTATTATTATTATTATTATTATTATTATTATTATTATTATTATTATTATTATTATTATTATTATTATTATTATTATTATTATTATTATTATTATTATTATTATTATTATTATTATTATTATTATTATTATTATTATTATTATTATTATTATTATTATTATTATTATTATTATTATTATTATTATTATTATTATTATTATTATTATTATTATTATTATTATTATTATTATTATTATTATTATTATTATTATTATTATTATTATTATTATTATTATTATTATTATTATTATTATTATTATTATTATTATTATTATTATTATTATTATTATTATTATTATAATTATTATTATTATTATTATTATAATTATTATTATTATTATTATTATTATTATTATTATTATTATTATTATTATTATTATTATTATTATTATTATTATTATTATTATTATTATTATTATTATTATTATTATTATTATTATTATTATTATTATTATTATTATTATTATTATTATTATTATTATTATTATTATTATTTATTATTATTATTATTATTATTATTATTATTATTATTATTTATTATTATTATTATTATTATTATTATTATTATTATTATTATTATTATTATTATTATTATTATTATTATTATTATTATTATTATTATTATTATTATTATTATTATTATTATTATTATTATTATTATTATTATTATTATTATTATTATTATTATTACAATAGCCGTATGCCACTTCTTTGTAACAATTCAGGCTGTCGTGGGTGCTTGTGGGAGCTATTATCCGCTGAACGCTTTGTGGTTTTCTTAACGGTCCAAATGGATGTTCAAAACACTGATATACATCAAGCACACAATTGGAGTCGTTCTAGAGCAATAAACCTCTCAACAACGAACATTTGGGAATTCATCAGTACAATAGCTCACAAGAAATGACTCAGAATCGCAATTGTTTTTACATTGACTCTTACTCCGTCAAAGGAACCGTTGATTATAGCTGCGGGCAGCTCGGATTCCATACTTTCGTGTTGCTGATTAGTGGAAGTGGTGATGGTGCCCTCTTCACCGCGGTAGTGGAGACGACTAATACAGTACGGGTGTACTATCTGTATCTTGTGTAAGAGTTGAAGCTTTCACAGCGAGCATTACTAATCAAGGCTGATCACCCGCGAAGCCTTGATTAGTATCTGTATCTTTCCTCGTAACAACTTTTGAATGCACTATATCGGGCTTTTGCAGCTTGCGGCAACGTTGCTTTGTCCGGGTAGTGTGACATATTCACAGTAGGTCAGCTTTCTACAGTACTTAATCCGGATGCTCATCATCTGGATGTCTTGAGGGACCAGCTCTTTCTCATTGCGAAGACTTCCACGAGGGTCTGCTGACCCTTCTACCCAAGATAGACATTCCATAGATACTCCAAAGTAGCAGGATGCTCTTCAGTCAGACTGTCCAAGATCGCCTTTTCCTTCTAGTTAGAAGCGGTGTATCTTCTGCAACTTGGTGAGATCATGTACCAGCAAATAATAACTGTCCCTGACGCACATGGAGAACAACTCGCTATATGGATGACAATGCGCTCGAAGGATGCCTTCTCGTCATATTGTCGCATGGGAACTCTGCTCCTGGGCTGTGCAACGCAACTTCAGCATACACTGACATTGGCAGCACCACATCTCAGAAACCGCCTGTAGCCTGTATCACTAGCACGTCTATCACAGCTTTTCGATCATGCTGGTAGAGATAGTGGTGTGTTCGATAGCGAATATTGTGAATTACTGATTTATTTTAAGTAAACATTTATATCATTTTTGAGTTTAAAGTAAATTTAGAAAGCAAATTTTTTCTTTTTTAATTTTGATTTGAAATAAGTTTAATGCTAATGAAATGTGTTAAATTATGGAAGAGAGAAGTGACTGAATGACTTACAATAACTACAGTTATAAAAGGAACACAACCAAGAAACCTAATTGATATTTATATAACAATTTAAAAAAGAAGTGACGAAGGGAAGTAATAAAATCAATTTACTAACTAGTAAACACTTATATATGCTAATAGTATTCAATAATAGCAAAATATTATGCTTAGACTACGACAAATTAGTCTAAAATTATAGTTAAAATAAATAAATATTGACATAATATAATAAAATTATATTTTATGTGTAGCACTGGATACTAGTGCTTTTAATGTTAGAAAGTGTTTGCAAACTATTGTTATTTACAGTTTAAAAAAGGCAGCCGGTAAGGGATGCATGCCAATATTATTGAGATAGGAATTGATATCTTTCTTTTCTGTTCTTTAACATTATGTTTTATGTACTTTTTAATTTATTAAGTTTCCTCAAATTTTTAATTGTAATAATAGCAGTATTATCTGAAAAGTGTATGTATATTGTAGTATGTGAAATTTGAAATTTTATAAATAAATAGATAAATGTGAATACCTCGGTGTGGATATTAGATGCTGGAATACATTATTCAGGTTTAATTTAATTTAATTTTTCATCCTCCTAGACTCACTGAAGTATCCACACACCCGAAGGCAGAAGCTTCTGAACTAGGTATCCACAACAGGGTGATTCCTTCTTCTCCAATGTCCCAGGTTGCACTCTTGGAGAGTCAGACTTTCTGAACTCTGATGCCTTCTATGTTCATTAAACCTCAGTTGAAATGGCCGAACGTAAAGCTACTTATAAAATACCAGAATATTAAGCCAAATACTCGTAATGCAGTAGTTCCTTTCGGCCTCAGAGAGATTCTGACAATAGTTGGCAGCTACTCACTCTTGAAGCCCGGCTTTCTTTGAGCAACTTGCAACCATTTAAGTATTCGTCTTCCGATATGACCTAAAATACAGAAGAGCGTTAAGCTAAGAAGCAGATATAATATAGAGGAGGAAAGCAATTATAAATATTAAAAAACCAGGTTATTGTGCATAGGCACATCATCATAGAAGGCGCACCTCCTCATGGTAAAACCTTCAGTTTGATACCTTGAATAGTTTTTTGAGAATATGAGTGATCAATTGAATGTTGTTTGAATCTATTTATGTGATGTGTGGCTTTGGCTTTGGAGTGTGAGGAAATGCGGCATCTTAAATTATGAATATGTAGAGCAAAGAATACATGAAATGGACAAACCAAATGGAAATAAAGCTGTTAAGGTATAATAAAGAGAGAAATAAATAAATAAATAAATAAATAAATAAATAAATAAATAAATAAATAAATAAATAAATAAATAAATAAATAAATAAATAAATAAATAAATAAATAAATAAATAAATAAATGAATGAATGAATGAATGAATGAATGAATGAATGAATGAATGAATGAATGAATGAATGAATGAATGAATGAATGAATGAATGAATGAATGAATGAATGAATGAATGAATGAATGAATGAATGAATGAATGAATGAATGAATGAATGAATGAATGAGTGGGTGAGTGGATGGGTGGGTAGGTAGGTGGGTAGGTCCTTTCGGTCAATAGGTCGGTCGGTCAATAGATAATCGATAAACAAACAGGTAAACAGACAAATAGATGTTAGATAGATAAATGGATGTTAGATAGATAAATAGATGTTAGATAGATAAATAAATAGATAAATAAATAAATAGATAAGTAAAAAGTCGTTTATGCAATATTGAATGACAGTTTATTTACTAGAGATGCAACGAAAGCAATTGCAAATAATAAGAAACAGGGTTCGACGCAGAAAAGAATGCTGAATACAATAGAAATAAACTGAATGGTATGTTGACGGGGATAAAAGGGAATACGCTAAAAATGCGATATTGGGGAGCCGCGATTTCACAGCAATAAAGCCATATTGAATTACAAAGGAAGGTATACCAATCTGGATCGAGTGAGTGAGGACAACGTGAATTTAATTTCTGTTTAATATTCACCTTACTATGTACAATCGAAAGCTGCAATACCTAGTTGACGCTTTGAAAGTTACAGTATCTAAGGAAATTAAGAAAACAAAATTTTAAATATTTCCTTCACAGACAATACATTTATGTCTATATATCTATAGAATGCAAATACCTAGAAGCTTGCAGCGAAGGCATTTCTCTGTTCATGAGTATGAATGTGCTCCAAAAAATTATTGTAGCACATTAGCCAGTACTGCTTGTCTTAGTGCTGGGTCAAGAAGTCAATAAGCTGCCCTTGCGTGCTTCCTCAATGACCTCTCATCACATCATTCAAGGATTTCTTTGCGTATTAAAATCCAAGGCGTTGTACTGCCACGTGTTGAAGTTATTCAACCTTCTTGCTGAATATTAGAAACTGAGGATGATATAAACACTTACGTTATGATTAGACTTTTTTTAAATACACACCAATACTATGGGTTCATCAATGTAATGATGTAACAAATTTATATTTGGTTGCGGCTACCTTTATTTTTATGATCTTTAATACAATCCTGAACTACTACTTCCAGCGCCTTTAGTGTTCAAACTAATATGTTGGATATTAAATTTTCTTTACTTTTATTTTTTATTTTCAAATGCTCTCCTTTAAAAATGTGTACATAGTATTTGTTTTCTTTGATTGTAAACATTTAGATCGTTATGAAAGCAAATTACTTTCCATCAATCAAGTAAGCTTTAATGATTTAAAGCAAAATTTGGCAAGGAAGTATAAGTGAAGTCGGTATAATGTATGTGTACAAATATGCATACACTTATACTTTATGAGATGAAATTTCAAGCTATAAGTTTGCTTCGATGCTGCTCCAAGATGAAGAGGATGCTGCTGATTCTCTCTTCCTCTATGTTCTCAAGCTGTGAAAAACGTACCTCAGGGTAGCATTATTCAAAGAAAGGGTGACATCGGTTCTGACTTCGAAGCTTTTAATGAACTGTCTACGCTTTACCTGAGAAGTTTTCAACCAACGGAAAGTACAGTATGAATGTCCGGTGTTAAATTATTTGATTCCTCCACCAGGCGATAACAAGCGTTTCTGCTATTCAGGCAAGAATGACGTGTATTATGTGCGTGTTTTCCCAACAGCGATCAGACTGGAAGAGTCATAGCTTATGCCAGAATGTGTTATTAAGCTTCAAATTCTTCTAATGTGCTCCCCTTTTAGCAATGATCCTAGTACCTCCATTCGTAGCTTCTAATCGGCTGTGGCCACCTCATTTCTACTTTTCTGAACTTTGCTGATTTACAACCCAGAGTTCAAGAAATCTTACCTCACATTCCAAGAATCCCAAGCTAGCTTACCATACCTAATTTGGTAGCCTTGGATGGCTACCGTCACATTCATTATCGAAACCGCCGAAACTACTTTACGAATTTGCCTGAAGACAGGCTGTCTCTAATTACTATACTTAATGTCATCTTAGTCCAAGCCAAATGTACTCTTAATCTAATGTAAAACCTCTAGTCCCTTAGCATTTAATGCAAATACACATAATATTCATACTTAGTTTTATTATAATTTCTAACTTATTCAGTTGAAATTTCTGTATCAAGTGTTAATCACAAAGCTATAATGCACTGTTCATATGTAAATGTCTATTCCTATACAAATTACTGTTTAAAATGCCCATTCCTCTATCTACTTTCGTTAATCGAGATAAGGGGTTTAAAAAGTTTTCTTACTGTTAATTTTCATGTAGGTAGTATGGATATAGTAGAATAACTACAGTAGGTTTTAAGCAATAATCAATTTTTTGAGGGTACAGCTGGTTGGTATTTGATGGCCTTGCAATTACTGTCTCTTTGCATGCTCAGCAAATATAAATATAAATAACATATTCCAAAGGAAGAAAAGTATACGTATTGGACAATTGAAACAACAATGGACATCTGGAAATTTCAAATTATGCATTAGTAAGTTACAGTTATCTACCCCAAGTAATACTTCATTATGGTTTTGAATCCCTACTATGTTTATATTTAATTATGTAAATTACCACAGGATTATTTTTACCTGTTATATTATTCTTCACACATTGATATACCTCTTTCCAAAACGAATCATGCACAAAATTTCATTTGATATAAATATGTGTCTTAAGAGATCTAGATATTTTGAGTACTAATATGCTGTCCTCTTAAGATTATACAAGTATAGACTGAGCAGAACGTCCGAGGATATTGGCAGAAAATTTAAGATACACATTTCATTTGTATTGAAAAATCTTATGCAACATGGTAGTATTTTAAATAATTAAAAATTTTAGAGCCATTTTTGAGAAAGTCAAGGTTCTCGAAATCAATGTGGGGCATGGATATTCTTGCAAGCTTCGTATCACATCCTTAGAAGATTCTGAACTTATATACAAAGTTGCTATTTGCCTCTTGTTATCTATGTATTCCAAATGTGTTTATTGCATTTATGTGAATCGGGCATATACATTCCCAAATTGTGACGTTTTACAAAGCAGCTTCACGTAGGTTTTGTTAGAACTTTTGCTCACTTATTTGCTGTATCCAAAGAAGTGCTTTCATAGTACCGCGGCTGACAGACATCGAAGTATTTGAAAACATGAGGGAATATCGAACTATATATTAAATTGGAGGCTGTCAACTAAACAATGTAGTATTAGGAGCTTGTCCATAACCCGCATGTACAAATACTTTTGTCATGTGACTGCTTCAGAGTAACACGCATTAGTTATCCTTCTCTTTTCCTGTTTTATCATAAGTTAAAGCTGGATATAATGACGTCAATCAAACAACACAGGAATAATAACTTATTACTAAATATGTAGAGTTTCTTTCCTTACGTCGATTTTAATTCTTGCACTTCTTAACTATAATTAGTAGAGGAAGTATAACACTAAAAATATTCGATATGGAGCCTCACAGGAAGTAATATGTTTTGAATATCCATAACTAAACTGCGTGCGATGAGCATAACTCACATACAAACACTTGGTTAAATACAACACTTGGAATCCCCTGAGGTTCAGTGCCAGAATTTTCAAAAAAATCCACTGGAACTCAAACTATGGTTCACAGGGGACGTGTTCAGATAATTCGATTTAATTGAAATGACTTCAAGGTTTTCATTTAAAAACTGTATGTTTTACACATTTTTGTGACAAATAAGTTCTGTATTTTCAATTTGCTGAGAATTGCGTGTTAAGAAGTCGGCATTCTACCAGACTTTTAGATAAGTTTTAAACGGTTAGAGATAGACAAAATCTTAGTGTAGAATAAACAAATAATTTACATAAATAAGTAATTTAAATAAACAAACAAACGAACGAATAAACAAGGTCTCTTAAAGCACACAGTTTATGAAGAAGATTTATTGCAGCGTTATACGTTTTCGAGGCATTTAATTATCATATGCCCATCGCTTCTTTTTAAGTAATAAGTTTAGTATTTATGAGTATTTTTCGGCGTAATTCAGGGACAGACGAGCGTGTTTTGTACTCTATTACGCCATTCCTCAGAGCAGCCGCGCTCTGTGCTCTACCTTCTGTGCATAATGAGCCAAACATTGAGAAGATACCAACCGTGGCGGCTCAGCTACTTTCATCTACTGCCCGTGAATATGTGATGAACCGTTTAGAAAATTTTATGACCTGGTCCTGGAGATTATCTGCAATATCTTGAATGTGGCGAGTGACAGTTCTTCAAGATACTTATTGATTCACATTCATGTGCTTTGCTGGGGAATAACTCCTCTGCCGTCATGATCGCAACGTTCTTGGCAAATTTCCCGTTATTAAAGGGTACCATACTTTTTGCAACTGTTAGTGATATTCTATAGCCTAAGCTTAGCACTATTCACTGACAGAATGTTCCTGAGATTTAGTTAATTTATTTTTCAATTGCTGCATTATCACTTTCCGATCATCTCCCATATCTGTCATAGACATTGGCATGACATACACAATAATGGTGGCGTTGTATATTGAACTTCCTAGTATGCTGAAGAACCTTGCTACAGACCAAACACTTCGCCATTCTGCCATACTCCACAAATAAAGACAAGTTTTCACATACCGATATAAAAGACAAGAGAGTAGATGTCCTTTCACTACTACACTCCTGTACTTCAGCCATGGTTAATTCCTACACTTCAACATACTATCAATATTCAAGTAAACCAGTCCAGTTATACAGCTGCACTAACTGGCACTGAACCCTGCTGTGTTCACTGCACTGCTCACAGTCAGGGCTCTTACTGTCATGACTGGCTGTGACGTCACAACTGCAGCAGCCGCTCATCACTGTTCAGCAGAACAAAATTTAAAGCCATCGCAATGCGACCAGCTTTTCAAAAGTATCACTCAGCTTAGTGAATTATTACACCTGCATCGAAATGTTTAAAAGGAAGTGGATTTAAAAATAAATTCTATAAGAATAGTTTGTAGAAGAATAAGGAAAGAAAGTCATGTGAATGCAGCTCATATCTAGCGTATGAAGCTTTTACATTTTAAATTCCTCTATGCATCAAACCTATAGAATTAAAAGAGGAACTACACAATGGGGTGCTTTTAAATATACAAGGGGCGTCCGGAAAATGTTGTCCACTTCAGCGCTGCGATCGCAGTTCCGCACATGCGCGGTAGACGATCTGTATCAAAGAGAAGAAACGTGCGCCATTGTGAGATCGCTGTCAGCCACGTACGCTTTGTTGTGCTTGTTTACAATGTCGGTATTGATTGAAAATCCCGGCGCTTGTGAAATCAGATCTGTGATTCGTTTTCTGAATGCTAGGAAAGTGAAACCAATTGAAATTTATCGGCAAATTTGCGATGTTTACGGAAAAAATGCGATGAGTGACACAATGGTGAGAAGATGGGTCCAACAGTCCAATGAAGGATGTAGTGAAGTGCACAATGAAGAACGAAATGGGCGTCCATCTTTGGTTACAGAAGAACTGATTCACACGATTGATGACAAGATCCAGGAAAACTGCAAGTTTACAATGAATGCTCTCGCTATGGAATTTCCCCAAATCTCACGATCACTACTTCATGAAACTGTTACCGAAAAACTGAAATTTCGTAAACTGTGCTCATGTTGGGTGCCAAAGTATCTTACTGAGCAACTCAAAACAAAACGGATGGGTTCAGCTTTTGACACGTTATGATGAAGGCGGCGAGGAACTTGACACAGATAGTCACAGGAAAAGAAACTTCGGTTTCTTAGGACACCCATGAAAGTACGCGTCAACCAATGGAATGAAGGTACACCTCATCCCCAGCAAAGGTTAAGCCGAAACAAATCTTGAACCCTCGAAAAATGATGTGCACAGTCTTCTGGGACAGTTAATGCCAGAGGTTGTACTCCCATTAGTCCTGGACCTGTAGAGCCAAGGACCCAGGTCTCCTTCGACCAGGGAGTTACCGAGCTGTCCCGAAAGGGCGCCCGGCACCTCCGTGGGGCTTTCCATAGGGCAAGACCTAGAGACTAACAAGTACCCCCCTTCTGGTCCTGTGGACTCAAGGCGGGATGGAAGTGGATACGCCACTTACGTGCGCCAACACCAAAATGGGAGGCTACCAATATAACCTCGGTGGGGCCGCCTGGTGATCTAGCACACCTACTACCTATGCTGGCTAGTACGCGGGAATATTAATGGCTTCCCTCAACCCCTTCCAGGGACGTACCCGATCTCCGTCGGGTATAGGGAACCACTGCCCCCTCGAGTCCAACCCAATCCGAACGACTTCCTATCAGGGAGGCCCGAGGTTCCTCTAGTAACGTCAGAGGTACCACGAGAGCTAGGGGTCCGCAGCGTCCGCACCACAGTAGCTGAAGGGGACGGACCCCCTCCTCTACGGGAAGTGTCCTAGGACAGGAAAGGCATCTTACTCTTTGATTTCTTACCGCGTGGTCAAACAATGAAAGCAGATGTTTATTGCGAGACACTTAGGAAATTGCGCCACGCAATACAGAATAAGCGCTGAGGAATGCTGTCAAAAGGTGTTGTGTTTCTTCACGACAACGCACGACCACACACTGCAAATACGACGAAAAACATCCTACAGGGATTTGGCTGGGACGTGTTTGACCACCCCCCGTACAGCCCTGACCTCGCTCCTGGCGACTTTCATCTGTTTTTGCATCTCAAATCTTTTTCAGTTGTAGTTTAAGAGTTGTACAATTTGCTGCAGTAAATCATTTTTCTGTATCTGTACACAGTTTAATTTTATTACCAAACAGAACTTACTTTCTGGACGTACCTCATAATTAAAGCTTCAGCCCTCTTTAGCACACTTAACTCGACCAATTATTTAGTAAGACTACTATAAAACTATGTGGCATGATGAACTAGATAGGAAATAAGCCTTATACAAATAATACGTAGAAATTACATAAAAAAACACCAGTTATCAGAGAAATTTTTATGAAAATATTGGAAGTTTTATATTCTGTCTCTTGTGCCTTCCGGTTCGGTGGAGAATATTTATAAGTTAGACGGTACACGTCGAGAACAGCAATTTAATTTTGAAAAAGGAATACTACTTTCTTGTTCAGCAACAACGAAACCAACGGTAATAATAGTGGATTTGAAATGAGAGAGACCTGATTTTGCCCACCTCGGTAACGTAGATGGTAGCGTGTCTGTCTCGCGTTCAAGAGGTCCTGAGTTCGAATCTCGGTCAGGGTGAGTTACCCGGATAAGATTGTTTCCGGGTTTTCCCTTATCCTTCGGGGCAACTGTCGAGTAACTGTAAGCTCCATGGACCCTGGACTCATATGAGCATAACTCTACCAAAGTAAAAGCACATCCATGACGGGGATTTTGTTTTACTCACACTAGTGTCTCTGTGATATTCTTACGGCGCTGCTCATTCTAATTTCCCTTTCCGTTAATTTTTTCAGCAACTTATCCTTCTCTTCTCATTATGATCCAGTATCTTCAAGTAAATCACTATAGTATAACACCTAAATGTACACTAGTAAAGTATAAAAAGTACCATAATTGTCTTTTACATTAGAGAGCAGCGGACAATGCTTTGATATAATTGACCGCTTCAGACGTCTTCCAATCACCTTTACATCGCTCGTTTTCCAAAGGCTTGTTGTAGGCTTACAAATAAACTTTCTACTGCTCAAGTTTTTCTCGGGAAGCAAGCCAGGTGAAAAGACGATTAGTAATCGACGTTTCGGGAGCGTACATCTCTCCCATCATCATTATTTGTTTGTTTGTAATTTACGTCCTCTAACTCCACATATCGGACGGTGAATGATTTGGGTGAAATGATGCTCAAATGAGTCCAGGGCCCATGGAGCTTAGAGTTACCAGACATTCGTCTTGAAGGATAAGGGAAAACCTCCAGAAAAACCTTATCCAGATAGCTCCCCCTGTCCTAGATTCGAACTCGGGACCTCTTGAACGTGAGGCAGATACGCTACCATCTACGCCTCCGAGGTGGGCTCTCCCATCATCAGGATATCTATTAAATGTTATAACCAAAAATGAATCACTGGACATAACACAAATACAAAGACAAAACGCTGTCAATATTCGCATTACTGAACAAAAGACTGTTTTCAGTAAATTAAATAGCAAGTCAGGAGATGGCATGCGTATAGAAAATTAATTGGGTTAAAGAAACGTAACTACTAAACTTGATTATCAAGTTGTATAGATCTGCGCTCCTAAACTCAACGGATTTCCATTTTAAGGCCGGTTTCCAGGAGGAGATTGTTTTGATAACGACCATAGAGCCAACTTTCGGGAGACCACCATATTGGCAAAGTGCAGTAGTTACTGGGAGCAGAGAGTTAAGGAGGCTTTGGCCATTTCTTCCGAGAAGAGCACGCTTAATCGTTATGCTGGACTGAAGTTCAGCTCCTTTTGGAAACCGGTCTTAAAATGCAAATCCGTCAACTTAAGGAGCAAAGATCTATACAGCTTGATAATCAGGTTAAGCTGTTACGTTTCTTTTACCCAATTAATTTTTTATAGTCACGCCATCTCCCGACCTGAAACAGTGTTTTGTTCAGTAATGCAAATATTGATAGTGTTTTTTCTTTGTTTATATCTGTGTTATACCTAGTGATTCATTTGTGGTTATAAAATTTAGAAAACATGCTGATGATGGGAGAGATGTACGCTCCCGAAACGTCGATTTCTAATCGTCTTTTTGCCTGGCTTTCTTCCCGAGAAGAACTTGAGCGTATTCGTGGCCAGGAAAAGTCCCAGTCTTATTTAACCTTTCTACTGTTCTTGAAGATTAATTTTCATGGTTGTTTCTTTGATAGAGAAGTACAGAGTTAAGTCCCTTAGAACTGAATCCATATATGCCACTCATAAGAGTTGAATTCAAAGCTTCATATAAAAATAACTTACAAAGGTGCAAACTATAACGCTTGGGAAAAATTAATTGTTTTGTATCTGAAGTGTTGCACTCTAATACAATAAACAATTATAAAAACATAAAATTTAAGTACAGTGGCATTCCGACACAAAATGTATGAGTTTCGACTCACGGCAAATTTCTTGCCGTTACGAAGTGTTTCCAAAGACTCGCGATTCTGTCCCGTGATGCTCTGCGGATTACCTGCCTTAATAAAGGCTGTGAGCAGAGCTGTGTGTGTCCTTATAGCATTGAACAGCATAGATCCCCCACTAGGTACATTTCTATGACGTGGGGCCTACCAGTTAACATGTCCCCCTTATTTGGATGACAGCCAGCATACTTCTGTATTCTCACAGGCCACCCTAGGCACACAACAGTGATTTAATTGACCGGCAGCATGCTGTCCCCTCCATGTGTTTAGAAATAATGCCATAAGTTGAACAAATTAGAGAATTGGGCAATTGGTTCTCGCGTTTCTTGTAATTGTCGCTCGTTCATTTTTAACTCACGGGTCTCTTAAACCTTCTGCTTTAAACATGCTGCATGCACATGTGTACGCTGCACTAGTTCTATAGAAAAACTAGATTTTCATATCCTTAATTAACTTTACTTATATTCTTGAACAGAACTTGTATTTCAGTTTTCTCGCTTATCATATTTTTCTCTGTCACCATTATATGCTTTATCTTATTTTCCTTTTAATCCCCGTTTTGAGTACAGAATATCTCGATGCTGCTAACAGAGGTTATTAAGAACTGTTCGAAGATAAATCGTTCCCGAGTCTAGCATATAAGCATGGAAAACTATCATGAATCTATGCAGCAGAAAAAGTAACCTATACAGGAGAAAAAAGTAACAGACTGCTGAAGTACAACAGGTTTCTTTCTTTAGGGGGTCTTAGTTCTTTGAAAAAGCCTCTTAATATAATGGAAGTGATTTAGGACAGTTTTGATTGCCGAAGGTGTAAGAAAGCATGTGAAACAACGCTTTATATTCGGTGTATTCTGAGGTCTTATCCCAAAGAAAATATACAGAAAACATTTTTTGAACCAGAAGATTTTGAGTCCGTATTTGCAATGAGAATGCATTTTGTGTTAAGGAGCAGGGATGTAAAGCGATACTACAGCAGGTTTATTTCTGACCCCTCTAAAGAATAAAATCTGCCGAAATGTGTTTTCATCAATTTGCATTAGCTCTTTTAATACCACGAGATGAAGATGTAGAGAATTGTTGCATTGTACAAAAAATTCAATATCTAGCTTACATAAAAGGGAATGTAACAAAATAACGTTACAAATACAGCACTTATAAAAATTTCAATATACTAATAAAATTATATATTATTGTAACTTTATTTGTATATCGGCATTTTTATGATTATATACCAGGTAGCTCACGCAAGCCGACATTCGTTAGAGTTAGTTACTCCCGGATTATGTGGACGTCGAAAGGTAGACCTGAGCATGTCAGTAAAGGGGACGCCATACAAACAGAAAGGAGACCTTGCTAAACAAGACAAGAGCTTGAAAACCAACAGCTAATAAATGTAACCAGTACCACAACTCGTCACTACAGCACTTGCTCCTTGGAGAAGTACCGGGTTTGATTTCTCGGAAACTTTCTCCGTAGGAGAATGATTGTCCCCCACCAAAAAAGTACGCACAAGGGCCAAAGCACATTCATTACCTGTTTTCAATCACATCAACATCTCACAGCTAATTTATAAACAATATATAATGCAATAATTTGTGCTTCCAATTAGTAATATTGAATACTCAATGCTTTTATATCTTTGATTGCTGTAAAGAACAATAAATATAACGAATATAATAAGTGTTCCTTTAAAGCTACGTTAAAGACTCACAAATATTTATGATTGTATCAAATGTTCGAATGCACTCCCACCTTGTTCTTTGCATCGATTTAAATGTCTCTCAATATTAGCATGGACATCCCTTAACATTTTTGCAGATACTGAAGCGCAAGCATGATGTATTCATTCTTTTAACACATCTTAATTTTCTAGTTCTTTGTCGCAGACCTTGCCCTTGATATTTCCCCATAAGAAAAAGTCCAAGGGAGCTATAGTAGGTTATCCAGCTGGTCATCGTATGCAAACACCATGATCTATCCACCGATCGGGGTACATTGCTGTTATGTTCTCTAATCCCTCTGCAATAATGGGTCGTTCACCATCGTGCTGTAACCAGTGCCGCACAACTAACTAAAGCGGAATGTCTTCTAAAAACATGCCCATTCTATAGGAATTGCAAATACAGTGTACCAGCTAGTCCGGATGAAAAACTGGTTCTATGGTGCGTCTCACAGAATGCCGCACCATACGTTAACATTCCAGTGCGTTTGCTCCTAGCCAGTAAGGATTTTCAGGAGCCCAATTATGTAGATTATTTCTGTTTATAGTAGAGTCGTTGGTGAAATAGCACTCAGCTCCCCAAAAAGCCTCCCTGATGGAATACGGATTTTCCTCAATTAATTTAAGAGACATCTGCAGAGGATGGGGATGCCATTAACTTTTCTTCAGAATATTTCGTACGAAGACTTCGATATCCAGGTAGGCTGCAGCTCTTCTTGTTCCAATTACGCTGCAAAATAAGCAGCTGTTAAGTAAATGAAAACTAATGCCTTCCATCATCATCATCATCATCATCATCATCATCATCATCATCATCATCATCATCATCATCATCATCATCATCATCATCATCATCATCATCATCATCATCATCATCGTCATCATCATCATCATCATCATCATCATCATCATCATCATCATCATCATCATCACCACCATCACCACCATCATCATCATCATCATCATCATCGTCGTCGTCGTCGTCGTCGTCGTCGTCGTCGTCGTCGTCGTCGTCGTCGTCATGTATTAGTACTTACCTATAATATTGGACACTAAGATGAAAAAACAGAATAACGTTATTTTAGGCCACATTGTATGCACGCATGTTAGTGTAAGCTATGCTTTGTGTGTAGGATTTGCTCCAAGATATTCAATAATCTGCCGGAAAACAAGAGGTGCATCGCACATTGGTCTTTCCACACACGCTGCAAGATCTGGAAAGATCTCTTGGTTCTTAAGCGTACCTTTGTATGTCGAGAAACGTGGAGAACACAGATATTTCATTGGAAAATATTATGAATGCACACAAATGGTAGTATCGCTCAGTGAGGTTTCGCTTGCAGTACACTTCCCCTTTGAACAGCAGCGGCTAGGCAACCCTTCTTGCACTCTCGTATGTGGGAAACATATTAGAGGACGGCTTGCGTGGGTCACATGGTATATGGGTGTGTCGTAATTTAAAAACGAAATAGTGGATAAATATCATGCTTGTTACCTTAGTTTTACACCTTTCAAAACTTTAAAAAGGTTATTCCAACCAAAACTAACCCATCAGACTTATTTTGATTTCCTTATAAGTAATTGTAGTTTTACATGGAGCATTACTAGTTCTACGCATAACCGTCAACTTAAGCCACAAGGGTTTGTGCTCCGAATATATTTCTTCCAAACGTTGTCTTCTGTACCTATGGCTTCCAAGTTAAGTCTACCCGTTGGTGTCTGAGTGGAGTGTACTTCCTTACGTTGCCTTCTAGTCCTGCTACTCCTTATAAATATTATACTGTTTGTAATACTTAAATATTTGAACGTTGGGATTAGTAGTTTTCTGTATAAAAACAATAAGTAATGTAACTAAGAGGTGTAGAAAGTGCATTAATATATTATATAAAATAGTTTGAATAACAATCCATTTTAACCAAGGCGTTCTTTGCTTGTATTCTCAGTGAAGAATTAAATATGCAGTTCCTTTTATTGTCCAACAAAAGAAATGCCATGTATGCACTCAATTTAATTTATATAGTTGTAAGGCGTAAGCATTGTTTCTGCCCTTTTCATTTACCAAATAGTGCAAAAAGAAACTCTTTAGTTCCAATTTCGTGGTTTATTAAAGGTTTATGTCAGTATAATCAGCGGTTTTAATTTATAATGGAACTTAAGTATTTCCGCGCACTTTGTGACATTACGCCTAGGAAACCAGTTCCCATCTGATTCACTTTATTGAGCTGTTATGCTTGTACAAGTCCTGCTTATATAACAAAACAGATACATAATCCTTGTCCATGATGGGAGATTAAATGGCAACCGCAGATTTGGGAATTTGGGTTTAATTACAAGCTCTTGACTGCTGCTCTATAAAGAATGGATTAGCCAGAAGACACAGTTATTGTGATGCAACAATATTAGCTGAATGTTGCAGCACTTCCATCATGAACAAATTAAGTCTCCCTGGTGTATCATTAACAGTTTATTGGGCACAAATGGAAATGATTTCGCTCTAATAGTAGCGCGAGCTCTCATTCCCACATAGCGTGTTGATTTAGATGCTTATCTAACTGTAATGATTTAATTCACATTATGTAACAACGATTCAAGACTACGGACAAAAGAAAAAGACTGTAAAACAGTATTATATATAAATAAAAACAAATAAAAGAAGAAAGACAGCAGCCCATAGCTACCATTGATGTTGCATTATCTTTGGTTAGTTTAAGTAAAGAAAAACTGCACATGTATCATTCAGAAGGATGCAGTTTAAAGTATTGAAGATGAAGAAATATCTTGCTAAACTGCTAAAGCTACATAAAAGTTACCTAACGTGATATGTGACATCTCCAACATGGTCTTCACGAAAGAGCTGAAATTTGCTGGGCTTAAATATTAAACGTTTTGGTTTTATGTACCTTATTCTCTTACGATACCTCTCCCCCCCCTCTCTCTCCATCTACCTCACATTCACAGGTATAGAGCAGAAGCCCACAGAGAGCTCAGGACAACTTAAGGCGTTTATATATAGTTAAATTTTGATATCAAATGTCGATGGATTACGAGGAAACCTATCCATAACCGTGCAGTCCTGCGTCAGTTTCATGCTGTCCTTGGCAAAGTTACACAAGAAGACTCGGCTAGTCGTGTTCTGCACTGTGAGAAGTAGAAAGAAGGAGATGTCTATAAGGAAGTGGCTCAAGTTAACACAGTACAGAGTTTAGTTATACATTTTCGAGAAACTGATTCCGAATTGAGGATAAAGAAGAAGACGAGGAGGAAGATGAGGACAATGACGAGCTACCAACTCCTTTACATTAAGTCGCTTTCAAAAATCCAAGTACCATGATTTCAGTAAATAAGTACGTTAATATTGAGTGCTAGAGTTTATGATGTTATTAACTTTTGCTGCGAAAGTTTACGCTCCTACAATTTGTGACAGGACAAATGATACTTTCCTCGTTCCCTCCTCGTGACTTCCACTCTCTGGCACTTAGCAGCAGTGCAGTCACTGTGTGCACGCATTGGTTCAGCACCTGTGCCTTCCAAAATCGAACGCCGTATAGTTGCATAAAATATATCTATAAGTTTATCAGTGTACCACAAAGTGCTGCAGCTCGTAAGCGATTATGTGTATCTGATTTTGACCCGCACTCTTACAACACAAACGCAGTCCTCGGTGACTGCCTATCTGGTAATTCACTTCGTGACTGTCAGTTTCAAATATTAAGCTAAGTTGCACCTGTTATACCACTGTTAGATTACAACACTGCTTGTTGCAGATACATGCAAACAGACTTGTTAACGAGTACTACTTCACTGCATCGTGCATCTAGCTCCTGAGCCAGCACAAAGTATAAGCAACCAACGTTGCTCTCAAAACAAGAGTGTAAACACAGTTCGCACTGTGGAACTCATATGAAGTCAAGATGTCGCTCCATAAGCCAAAGGGGATTTTCGGACTCGAAGTCACAAGAGGATACTAATTTTGGGGTCGTTATTCCGAATTCGGCCAAAATAAAAAAGAAAGCGTTGATCACTTTCGGTTCAGTACAAAAGTATATCTGAATTTTTGATTAAGGCACGTTTTAATTTTTTAAGGTTTCTTGTGTAATTTTTATAATTGTTGCTCATTAGGTTTCTACTCTTAATTTCATGTTTCAACTTCTGGTTTTATTCTTTGAACATTAAATTTCATTCGTTTTTCGAGCTTTTAAGTTTCATATCGCCCACTTAACCTTGTTGACAGACCCTTAAATCCCACGCATTTACTCCCTTACTCACGTCTATATGAACAGGACTTTAAGAGCTCTCTGTCTGCGCAGACAAAGTAAAGTCTATGGTAACATTTGAAGGTTTTGAAAAAACTTGAGCCTGGTCTGATCTGTCAACAGAAGTTACGAAGTACATCGGGAGGTGTTTTCCCTTACCGGAGGTGAGGATGGACGAGTTATCTTCGGCAACAGGTTTTATCTTCAATGCTGCATCTTTAAGGATGGGAAATTTATAAGAAGTTAGATTTCCGCCAGAGATGCCATGGAAGAGATTAGATCTGCTTTTATTGTTTAATTAATAATAGGACTGTGCTTTGCTAAATATTCTTAACTTTTAATACAAAAAAGGAAACAGACATGTGTTCATTACATCGGATAGGAAGGTTTGTTGTAGCTCATAATCTACAATATTATTGTAGGTTTGTCCTCGAAGAATTGATAAACCAGCTGTGATTGATGGTATGTTTAATTGCATCCTTATGACCAGTTTGTTTATTCGTCTTCTAATGCGTGATCAGAAATAGCTCCACATACTTATATTGGACGGAGTTACTCTTGTTTTTAGTTGGTAGAGATACGATTCCTAATAAAAGTTATTGATTGAATTTTGGAGTGCCTTGTAGTGATTTCCTTTGCTTTTGTCACTATAGATAAGGAAACTTTCTATGTATGTTTTAGTAGAAAAAGGGCGCATATTGCATGGTTTGTCAGTTTTATTAGCGGAAACCTATAATATTTGATACTGATCCCTTCAATATTATGTGCCCCATTTTGTAGGATTTGGCATTTTTACATTGGTGCAGCTTAATTTTGCAAGTACATCAATGGGAGAATTCCTTATTTTGCCTGGATTCGTGTCAATCTGGCTTTTCGGCAGTGTGTATTTAGCATTCTGTAATATATTTTTTCCGTTATGGGTGTTCATACTGCAAGCAACCCTTTTATATTCAGTATAGGGTACAGCACATTTTCAACGACCAGTGTTAGCAGTTCTGTCTGTAGAGATGACCATTAAGGTGTTAAATTTTATTTTGCTTAGGTTAATATAAAATCAAATTTTAGTTTACAAATACAATCAAGGTATTTTAGGTTTAGTTAGATGCAGAATAAACGCTGCAGTACAAAAACCAATCTGTCCTATAATAACCTGCAATATTGTTGTTCCCATGTCAGTATCCAGTCTTAGTACCTCCAGTATAAGGGTAAATCGTTTGCTAACAACGAAAGGCGAATTAAACAAAGCATCTGAGCATCCTACCATACTTGCTACGGACACTGCGAGAGGGCTGTACAAGCAATGATCACACGCACGGCACAGCGGACACAACAGGAACCGCGGTGTTGGCCGTCGAATGGCGCTAGCTGCGCAGCGTTTGAACACCGCCGCCGTCAGTGTCAGCCAGTTTGCCGTGGCATACGGAGCTCCATCGCAGTCTTTAGCACTGGTAGCATGCCGCGGCAGCGTGGACGTGAACCGTATGTGCAGTTGACGGACTTTGAGCGAGGGCGTATAGTGGGCATGCGGGAGGCCGGGTGGACGTACCGCCGAATTGCTCAACACGTGGGGCGTGAGGTCTCCACAGTACATCGATGTTGTCGGCGGAAGGTGCACGTGCCCGTCGACCTGGGACCGGACCGCAGCGACGCACGGATGCACGCCAAGACCGCCGGATCCTACACAGTGCCGTAGGGCACCGCCACTTCCCACTGCTGCTCCTGGGGTATCGGCGAGGACCATGGCAACCGTCTCCATGAAGCTGGGCTACGGTCCCGCGCACCGTTAGGCCGCCTTCCGCTCACGCCCCAACATCGTGCAGCCCGCCTCCAGTGGTGTCGCGACAGGCGTGAATGGAGGGACGAATGGGGACGTGTCGTCTTCAGCGATGAGAGTCGCTTCTGCCTTAGTGCCAATGATGGTCGTATGCGTGTTTGGCGCCGTGCAGGTGAGCGCCACAATCAGGACTGCATACGACCGACGCACTCAGGGCCAACACCCGGCATCATGGTGTGGGGAGCGATCTCCTACACTGGCCGTACACCTCTGGTGATCGTCGAGGGGACACTGAATAGTGCACGGTACATCCAAACCGTCATCGAACCCATCGTTCTACCATTCCTAGACCGGCAAGGAAACTTGCTGTTCAAACAGGACAATGCACGTCCGCATGTATCCCGTACCAGCAACCTCCTCTAGAAGGTGTAAGTAAACTACCCTGGCCACCAAGATCTCCGGATCTGTCCCCCATTGATCATGTTTGGGACTGGATGAAACGTCGTCTCACGCGGTCTGCACGTCCAGCACGAACGCTGGGTTAAATGAGGCGCCAGCTGGAAATGGCATGGCAAGCCGTTCCACAGGACTACATCCAGCATCTCTAAGATCGTCTCCATGGCAGAATAGCAGCCTGCATTGCTGCGAAAGGTGGATATGCACGGTACTAGTGCAGACATTGTGCATGCTCTTTTGCCTGTGTCTATGTGCCTATGGTTCTGTCAGTGTGATCATGTGATGTATCTGACCCCAGGAATGTGTCAATAAAGTTTCCCCTTCCTGGGACAATGAATTCACTGTGTTCTTATTTCAATTTCCAGGAGTGTATTTGCACATTTTATAAATGAGTTCTTTTGTTTAGTTGATCTTAACATTTTGCGTAAGTTTATCTGAAGTGGCCATCTTTGTAATTAGTACAACTATTTACGTTATCGCTATTTTGTGTAATTTTAGAGCTGATTATGGTTTCTATTGCATTTTATATCAATCTAAATTACTTTGGCCATTCTTGAGTGCAGATAGCAAACAAAGATATGAACGCAAATACCATTTAAAATTGTGATATTTGTCTTTAGGATAACCTGCTATACAAATTTATTCCTTCCTCAGGAAAAAGCATAAAAATTCAATTATATGAATATATGAAGAGCTATAAGATGCTCAAGTGTGTGAGTACATGGTCGAATAATGATAACGTCAACATAAAAGTAATGTACCTAAAGAAAAGTTCGTTTAAAAATACCTGTAAAACATGAAGTAAAGCTCAGCAAAGCTTTATCTATTGTAATGCTAATGTGAGATGCGCATCTGATATATGGGCGTATTAGGAAAGTGAATCTGGTCGTATGGTGCCTGGAGCATCATATCTGTAGCTCCTGGTACTAATTTAAACAAAGGGTAGCTTACCACAGAACTTTGATATTCATCGTGCACGGGAGACAAAACTTAACTGTAAATAATCCATTAAACATAATTCTTTTAATGACCTTACGAGCAACAAAAGAAGGCGCGTGTCATTTCTGGAAATAAAGATATACAACCATACTGTCTAGTAATCCCTGAAAGTAATTTATATGTTTTAACACAAATCTCACAGAACATTATTGCTTATCAGTTCTTCTATAGTAAATTTCTCTCTATCCATTATAGTTATACAAGCTGCTTACTATAAAACTCATTGAGATTGAAATGTTCGCAATCTCATTTGCAGAAATGTCGATAGTTAAAACTATAAATCTCTAATAGAATATCTCCAACCAATGATAGTAAGATCTTTGGAACAACTTCTTTGAATTAGAAACAAATGAATTCCTTATCGCATTGCGTAGCTTCTGAAAATCTGACATTTCCTTGAAATATACTGAAATTAATGCAAGCTCATAGACTCTTCATTTCATGTTATACTGCTCTCTCTATTTCTTTAATTTTGGGAAGTTGTGATATTTTAAGCAGCCATAAAAAGTTTATTTCTTATGAAATCTGTATGCCGCATATTGAGACTAAAGAAAGTAAAAATCGGAATAAATTTTATACTTTCCTTTTACTTCATTTTCCCTGGAAGATAGACCAGATTCATAGTTACCAAGAATTTAAAAAATTGACAGCAAAAGTGTGCTAGAAATACGTATTTTCAGTCCTTGTAGCTCCAAAACTAACTTAGAGTAATTTAAGCGCGTTTTTGCTTCGTTTTTGCGTGAGAGAGGGACAGGGACAGAGAAGGAGGAAGAGAGAGTGTGTAGAGAGAAATAACAGCTTACTTTAAAAATAGAAAGTTGAAGAAATACTAAAAGGCCACATCTTTCAGATAAGGGACACAAACGTTTCATGGACTTCCTTCATGCCAAACCACGACTTATGCGCAAATATTTACGTTTCCTTTTATCCTCTCCAAAATGTCTACTGAGCGGTTTTAATATATATTGCAAACGGAGGGATGTTGTGAAACATGCAAAGCTCTACATTTCAAGAAATTCTCTCCATTACTTACATAACACTTGATATGTATTTAGAGCTACATGAGCTGGTCAAGAACTACAAGATGTTCAATACACCTCTCTTTTACTTGCATAACATGATGTGTTTTGGACTAAAAACCTGAAAGTATTCAATACATTCGCATACTTTAAATTGAATTTTCTCCACTTTTGGGTTACATTAAATTAATTAAATCAGGATAATGGTAGTTCTACCAAGTGAAGTGCCTTAAATATAAATAATTTGTTCTCACGACATTCAACCCTGAAAATTTTCAAATCTTGTAATAGGAGTTTGAATTATAATTGTAATCTAAAATACACTGTTCTGGGTTATTTTAGTTGCTTTAATGAAAACACGAATCCAGAAAGAAAACGACGTACTTCATCTTCTTTACGGCGTGTCACAGTTTCCACATTCATTAGGGAGCACGAGTTATTCCTTCCTATGTATCTGAAAGTGACAACGAACTTTTAAGAGGCGTGATCTGCGTTTGAATGAGTTTCCTTCTTCGAAGTTTCTACGACGGATGTAGCTGACCACATGCATGGCATGCAAATTCATAACGGTAAGACGTTTTCTGAGTCAGAAAATAACGGAACACACATTGCCTGCCTTAACTTTTTGTTCACGAATGTCTTTATTTACCAGTTTACTGGCTTTATGGGTGGCTTCAATGTGGGAATTACTTTTTTATATACGTTTTGTGACAAAAAATATCTTCCCGTAAATGGTTGAAGTTGCTGATGGCATATATAGCTCAAGTTTCTCCAGAATAATCTATTCCTCATCTAGCCTGGTTAAAGACACTTTGACATGTTTCCTGCAGGATCCCAAAATATAGGCATGGTTACCTCTGTCCTTGTTAATTGAATAACGTTAAACTTTGTTTGGTAAAATTCTGCTGATTTTGTTTCCATGTCGATTTTTAAAGATAGCGAGTTATCGCGAGCTTAATGGCGTCATTTCACAATTACCTGTCCTTCTACAAAGACGAGTAGCCTATCATATTACAACCTATTACCAGCTCTGTTTAAATCAGAATAAAATTTAATAAACAAAGTAAATTTTGTTCCTTTTTAGCTTCCACACCTCATTTTGTACTACTCATTGGTTCACACTATACTTTTTAATTTTATTTTCTCTATGTACGCAGTAAGTAGAGAATGTATTGCACTTGACCCAAAAATTGACACCGAGCTTCTATCAGAAATATAAGTTTCGAGGTTCTCTAACCAAAACATTTTTAGAAGAAAGTACGCGCGCCTCTGGCTTGTGTATCTTACTCTATGTCTGTCTGTATGTATGTGTGGGTGTGTGTGGGGCGGGGGTGAGGGGTGGGTGGGGTGGGGTTGGGGTGTGGGGTGTGTAGGCATAACTCTGAAAAGAAACTAAGTTACATCACCCTAACTTCCATGCGACACCGAAACTTAATAGGATGTCGCCACCTATACTACGATTAAGAAGAACGTTTTAAGAAGAATTTTTTTTCTCATAAATGGCGCAAAATACATCTTCATATTTATTTAAGGTATGTTCACATGCAAATAAATATATATCTCAAATTTACTTTCTTCATAGTTTTGGATAACTTTCGCATAAATTGTAAAGAGTAAGAGATAAGGGTATTTTAATGCATAACAGACATAGATCTCATTAAAGCATATAATTTATGTCAAATAGATCTTGTGGACTATTTTCAATGTATTCCGAACTATTGTTTGAATATTCTTATACTCTCATACGTGAAATCATTATTGGTGTTTGCCTCCTTCCTTCAGACATACCAACATAATGGAATTTTAAGCCCATCAAATAGCGATGAGATACTAAAATATTTAACTTGTTTAAACTATATTAAACTGACTTCCTCTGTCATTTTATTATAAATACTGGAGAACGGCGGAACGCAATTGCCTAATTTTGGTTTTGTAGTATCTTTATAAGTCACGGTAGGTTTAAAAGTTGATAAAAAAAACCTGAAGTAATAATGAACCGGGTTGTTAACTGAATATTCTGACTTTGCGGGTTCGTAGCATTAAAAGTCTTGTTTGCAGACATTTAGAATGCTATTTACTGCAGTAAAAAGACGTTCAGTTCACCCCTTGCAGCAGTAAAAATGACGTGACACACAAACAGCAATTTTCAAGCTCTCTCGTTGTCTCACCACACGTAAAGAAATGAAAGAAATTACCGCAGTACACTTCAAATGTCCACACACAGCTGCACACCCAACAACTCGCTAGCAACTGACTCCGCTCTAACACTTGCGGGTTTTTATACCTCAGGTCATTGTTCTAGAGTTTTGTCGATCGTCCGGTAACAATCGCGATGCAGCGAGAAAGACGAAACTATCTCTGTATCTTTCTCTCTCTGTTTCTTTTTCTTTCTCTCTTTCTCCAGAAACGTCTAGCTCTGCAGTCACGCACCGGCTGCGACTTGCGGCACAGCAATGCCTCGGCGACACTGCTCTCCCTTCAAAGCTGGTCATCACGAATAGCACCATTGTAGTGGGCCAGACGATGCAGATCCAAGTGTACCACCAACATCTCTCTTCGGGGCACCTTTTCGATGCGGTAGACCACGTCATTAATTCTCTTTATCATCCGGTACGGTTCTTGCCACGGTTGTTGAAGTTTCGGGCAGCGTCCCTTGGTCCGAGTAGGGCGGTACTACCAGACCAGATGAACTTTCTGGAATCCTTGGCTCATCGTTCCGCGTCTTCAAGCGGTCGCTCGTCATCTGGACATTGTAACGAACCGTCTCATGCATGTCGTGGGGATGGTTCACGAGGTTCTCCACGTACTCAGTTGCTGTCTTCTTGGAGTTCCCAAAAGCCATATCACAAGGGAGGCGTGGCTCTCGGCTGAACATTAGCTTGCTGGTGATATCCCTGTGGTGTCGTTTGCTGAAGAGCGGTGGGCCAGCAAGAACAGTGGCCCCTCGACGTCCCAATCTAGCTGATGGCTGGCCATGACCTTCCTTAAGTGTTTTTCAAGGATCTTGATGTATCCCTCGACCATGCCGTCCGATTGTGCACAAAGAGCTATTGTACGGGTCTTGTTAACCCCAAATCTCCCTAGTGCCTCCTTCATCAGGTTAGACTTAAAAGTGGTGCCCTGGTCGCAGGACGGCACCCCAAAATGGCAGAACGGTTGCTCGATGAAGCAGTCTGTAATCGTCTTCGCCTCTTGGTTCCGGATGGCATACACCTCCTGCCACTTGGCGAAGTAGTCCATGGCCACAATCAGGTACTTGTTGCCTCAATCGGACACTGGGCATGGTCCAGCTATGTCAACAGCGATGCGTTCGAAAGGCGCTCTAACGTTGTACTGCTGCATGCGACCCGGCTCCTATCTTGGGGCCCGCGACTCGCCGCGTACACGTGATATTGATAGTACCATCCATCAGCGTCTGCTCGAAGCCTCAGCCAGTAGTAGCGGTGTCGGAGTTTGTCAATCGCTCGATTTGATCCCAAGTGACCTGCTGAAGTGCCGACTTGCACTTCCTCAAGACTTGAGGGACGTTAATCTGGGGAAGTACTAACTGTTCTCTCTGCGCCTTCCCATCGGGTGATTCTCATACCCGGAACAGCAGGCGCTCTTTGGCCTTCGATGAATCGCATTGGGCCCAGTACGACATGTATGCAGCACTTCTGGGTGTGATATCCTTCTAGGCTGGTCTTGTTGCTGCCTCTCTTTCTCTCAAGAGTGTTCCCAAATCGGCGTCCGCCAGCTGCTCCCTCCTCAGGCCTACACTATCCCAAACGTCCGCAGCAACTCTCGTGATCACTCTGACTGCAACGGCACGCTCCATCTCTTCCACTGTCGTACACTGGCCGCACTCTTCTGGGCACGGTCTCGGGACATGTGGCTCTTAGGTCTGCGATGTTCGGAACTGAAGGCGTACTCTCGCAGCCTCTGGACCCAACTGTCCGTACTTCAGGTTTATAAAGCTAAGTAGCAAGTTTAGGGCGGAGTGGTCTGTTCTCAAGAGGAATGACTGACCGTAGAGGCACTTGTGGAAGCGCTCCAAGGTCTTCACTACCGCCAGTAGCTCTCGCCGTGTAACGCAGTGGATTTTCTCTGTTTTGGACAGTGTCGTGCTGTAGTAGGTGCTCACCCGCTCGTGGCTGTCCTGGACTGGGCAGAGGACGCCTCCAATGCAATGGTTGCTAACGTCGGTGTCCACAATGAAGGCACCGCCTTGTTGTGGGAATCCCAGAATAGGAGCAATACAAAGTATCTTCTTCAGCTGCTGGAAAGTGCCTTCGGTGTCCTTCGTCCACACATGCTGCCATTGTTCTTCTGTCCGGCGAGTGAGGAGTTTGGGATGTTAGAGAAACCCTTTATAAAGCGGCGGTAATAACCGCACAGCCTCAAGAAACTACCCAATTATTGCTTATCCTTCGGGCGAGGTCAGTCTCTCACGGCCTGTGTCTTCTCCGGGTGTGTGACCACTCCGTATAATGAAACCATGTGGGCCAAGTGGTGGACTTCCTTGCGGAAGAGCTGGCACTTCTTCGCGTTCAGCTTCATGTTGGTCGACTGCAATCTCTGTAGCACATTTCTCAGGTAGTCCAGATGGTTTTGGAAGGTTTTGCTGACGATGATGCCGTCCAGGTATAGCAGGCCTGCGTAATAAGACGATATTCCCATTATTGACGCCACGAGGCTTTGGAGGATAGCTGGTGGTTGCAGAGACCAAAGGACATATCTGTGAACTGCCAAAGGACTTGGCTTGTCGAGAATGTGGTCTTCTCCATGTCTTTCAAGACTAGAGCTACCGGCCAGTAGCCCGAATTCAGGTTCGGGGCCAAGAAACCCTGCGCACAAGCAAGTGTGTCCAGGGTGTCGTCAGTCCGGGGTTAGGGGAAACATCCTTCTTGGTGACAGCGATCAGCTTCCTGTACTCCACGCAGAAGGGTAGCTCGCCGCTCTTCTTCGTCGTCACCAAGACTACAGGGGAACATCAAGCGCTGTCAGATTCTTCAAGCACTCCATTGGATTTCATGTCCTCCAGCATGTTGCGCACCGCCGATTGTTTTGCTAGCGGAACGCGTCCTTGTGGTTGCCGAAGAGGCCGGGCGTCTGCGGTGTAAGTACGATGAAGCTCTCGGCCGTGGTCGCAACAGCGTAATCACTGTCGGCACTGGCTCCTGGGTCTTGTTGATTGGCGTTGCACTGATCATAGGCTCGCACGTTCCTATCATCGTCTGGCCTGAATGCCGCTGTCAGTGTTCTTTGGGCTGAGCAGCCCTACCGGCACGTCTTTTTGGCACAGTAACAATGCCCTTGCTGCACAGAGTCCGTGCACAGGCGTCTTCTGGTCCAGAGTCAAGTTCTTTTTCCACTGGCCTTCCAGTCGCGCCGTTACCATCACCTCGCTTCTCGTGGGAAAAACTACGTCTCCTCTCAGAATGACCCCGCAGATTCCAAGTTGTTTTTCGGGGTGCCGGAGCATCAGTTATTCTCCATTGAGAATCAGGATCTTCCTGCCACCGTCCACCGTCGCCTCGTGGCTCCTGAAGGCATCCAGTCCCTGTATTACCTCCTCAGCCACCTCCGCGACTAACACCCACAGACGCACGGCACTCTGTCCCAAGGTCAACTGCAGCAGGGCCTCGCTCTACATGGGCAAGATTTCGCCCGATGCCGTCACTGTCTGGTATGGTTGGCTCGGTTCCCTCGACGTGATATCCCTGCCTACGTCAGGGCTGATGACGGAAACAGCTACCCCGGTGTTCACAAGCACGCAGCATTGATTCCCTCTCACCCAACCATCTGCAATGTGGCCATCATACATACGTCGGCTGACGGTGCATAGTTTCACTTGAGGTAATAATGGTGACGGCGCCCAAGTGCCCCTCGCCACGCTGATCCTTAATCGTTTTCCGGCTTCTCTTTCTGTTTTGGGCAGTCTCTCTCCAGGTGTTCCGGCTGGCCACAAACCCAACACGCACATCTTGGTGTTTGCCGTCATCTCTCGGCTGGTCTTTGGTCTCCAATGTAGCGAGTACTTCTTGTTCTCAAAGTCGGGATAGCAGTCACCTTGGCTGCCTCCAAACTTAGCGCCTCGTGGTTGGTTTTGTACTTGCCAAGCATTAGACTCTCACATATCTTGGCGTCTCGTACCCATCGACGAAGTTGTAGGAGGCTTCTGGAGATACAAATTCAGGTGGGAGTTCGAGCAAGGGTTTGCTGACCAGCTGTTCGATTGTCATGGCGATTGTCTCCCTTGGCTGTTGCGTCCTAGATTTCAGTTGGCTGCAGTAGGCTGCGGTCAAACGGTGATTTCCGAACCGGTTCTCCTAGGTCTTCCAGATGTACTTGGGCGCTGCCACTGTCTGGATCGCTTTCAGTACCTCTGCGTCCCGTCCTTGGAGGCTGACTATTAGCTGTGCGGCCTCTTCCTCTGTCGACCACTTGTGCTTGGCCACTGTGTCGAATTGGCGGCGGAAGACTTCGAAGTTCATGTGCTGTCGTACTTAGATAGTTTAGCACGTGCAGATGTGTTGCACACGGGCACGTCGGCCTGCCGATCCTTTATTATTCTGGGACGATGTTCCACCATGGCGGTCAGGGACTTTGGTGTTGCTGTCGGCCTTTTCCTCTAGGCCGTTAACGCGGTTCGTCAGGTATTCGACGCGTTCGTCCACTTGACCCATCCGATTAACTAGCTCCGTGACGTCATCCCTCACGCCGGCCCACTGCTCCTCAAATTGGTCGTGTGGGCCTCTTTGCAGCCTTCATTTTGGTTTCTAGGCTGTCGTTCACCGCTTTGATTTCCGTGGTTAATTCGGCCTTCATTTCAATCATTGTCGCGGCCATGTTGTTATTTGTCGTTTTCAATTCCGCAGCTAAAGTGTCATTCGCTGTCTTCATTTCTTTTAGCTCCGCGGCCAGGTTGTTATTTGCCCCTTTCGTGTGCGCAGCGAGGGTGTCATTCGTTGTTCTCATTTCTTGTAGCTCAGCGGTGAGGTTGTCGATAGCCGTCTTCATTTCTTCCACATTCTCTAAGATCTTGGCCAATGCAGCTTCAATCGTCGTGTTCCATATCTGACATCAAATGTGACTTTTCGGTTTCTTAGTATTAAAAGTGTTGTTTGCAGAAGTTTAATATGTTCTTTTTGCAGTAGAAAGACGTTTTGTACACCCCTTGCAGTATTACAAATGACGCGACATACAAACAGCAGCCTTCAAGGCTCCCGTTGCTTCACCACACATAAACAAACGAAAGATATTACTGCGGTATACCTCAAATGCCACACACTCAGTATTACTGGACAACTACACACTCAATTAACAACTCCGCTCTAACATTTGCTGGTTTTTATATCTCTAGTTATTGTTATAGAATTCTGTCATTCGTTCGATAACAATCGCGATGCAGCAAGAAAGACGAAACTCTCTCTCTTTCTCGACAGGCGTCTAGCTATGCGTCCACGCACCAGCTGCGGCTTACAGCATAACAATACCTCTGCGACAATATAAAAGTACACGGGCAAACATTTACGGAACATGTACACATGAAAACATGTTCTTTTATTTTTGACAAACAAAGGCATTACAATATAGAAATATATTCCACTCTTTGCTAAAGTATTCAAATATATTTCACTTACCATGTATTATTAAATGACGTTTATCATTTGTTATCAATACTTAAATGTTTTATGTAGTATGACGATATACCTTTCGAAGGTTGGACTAAATTAATATCTGAGTGCAGTATAACACTATAAACACTACAGACAATTGTAGTCACACTTCGGTGAATCCTTGGATACTTTCTTTATAATTTGTGTTTCTGAAATCGTGAATGTGAATTGAATTGACACAAAATTAATTGAATTCCTTTGTGGCTGTAAAGTTCGCGGAAACGCTTTTACTACTCCAAGGAGAAGACGCCCTGACTTAAGTCGTATAAGTTAGTCAAATGTGCTACAAGCTTCTTCCCTTGTTGACCACACTGATGAGCAGCAAGACGCAGCTAATGCTAATAGTCGTGTTGGTATGTCTGGATTACGTTCTGGAGTGTCTGTTTCTTCCGCAGGAGTTGTTTTCGTGCAAATCAGTTGACATATAAACCAGGATGACATAGTCAACTATACCACAGAATTTTTAAACTAATTAGAATTACCTTGACTTCCAGTCACGATTTAAAATTAATAGTAAGATCAGTTTTAATCATGGTGCGTAACATTAACAAGCCAGGACTATGCAATGGAACGAGACTAACTATGGAAAAAATTAATGAATAACGTCATCCAGGCAACAATTATTAAAGGAAAACACAAAGTAGCAGTTATCTTGATCCTGTGTATTCCGCGAATACTAATGGATTTACCTTTTGATTTTAAGCGTTTATAATTTCCCATGCGCTTGACCTTTGCGATGACCATAGATAAATCGCAAGGGTAGTTGTTTGAGTTGTGCGGATTTAACTTGGAGTTTCAGTGTTTCTCTTAAGGATAATTTGTACGTCAAGTGTTCATATTCATATATTTTCGCACCACAAAAAAAGACAAACAATATTGCTCACCAGAACGCTTTGAATTAAGTCAATTGCAACTATGTTGTATTTAAGCTTCACCTCCAGTTGCAGAATAAATAACTGACTAATCGATGGAGTTTTATTAATATAGATAAGTTTAGACAACTTTTATTGGCGGTGCGAAGTTCTTTGAGTGAGCTAGTATATAATGAAAACTTCCTTAGATATCTCTTTCTCGATTTAGACTGAAGAAGAGGTTTTGTGAGCAAATATAGTATGTTCAAGAATGGATGGAAGAAGTCATGTAAATATAACACATTAGTTATTACTTGTTAAGGAAGTCGTACAGACAGATGTTAAGGACCGGATGGAAATTGGTAGATAAATGACGAATCTTTACCAAAGAAAAAAAAAGGTAAAAGAAAGGAAAGTAAAACTTCAATCTGAGGAAACTGCTCGGTGTCTTCTCTGTAAGGGTGGACGCTATTTTTGACAGCGTGGTCTACAAAGCAGCGTTACTTTTTAATAGTTTTTGGATTGAGAGGTGAGAGAAACAGATGTGCCGAACAATTTGTACCTGATAGGTTTGCAGCATGTGCATTTTATAACTCCGCTCCAAAGCAAAATTCAACGGTGGTTAACCAGTAAAATTACGTAGAAATACAAAAGTTTTCTAAGGGAACACAAATGTTTAGCATCCAAATCTCATGCATCGGCTTCACTTTCGATTCCTTGAACTGTTTTGAATGAATGTTTACAGTGTGAACTAACAGTTACAACATTACCTTAGTGCGGTCTCCATCGACAACGATCAGCTCCGATCTGCATGATTTCGATTCAATTTCGATTGAAGAAGTGAAGCTTATTTACAAGTTAAACGAGCAAATGGAAAGTCGCCTACACGATCAAGAATTGGTTATTCAATGTTTCAAGGACAAAACTTTATCACGGAAGTCTATGGCATCTAACTTTGAAATATCAGCTACCCCAGTGTAAGGGACACACATAAGCTGTACAACCAAGCCACTTCTACCAAAGTCGTATCAGCTGTTCTCAAGGCACGCAGTGTTTCGCATAGATATGATTGTGAGTTCTAACACGAAAGTGCTTAGTGATAGTGTAATTGGAAAGTCTACTAAAACCAAAGACGATTCACATAAGCATATTGCCAAGATTTAATAGTAGACAATAAATCTTCTGTCCTCCTAAACGGTGTTAAAAAAAGCATGATTTTATCTTGGAAGACTAAAAGGCGATCCCACCAGCGAACAGGTATCGATCTTTCTAAAGGAAGTTTTCCCTGATATTAATATAACTGTGAAAAATTTAAATCTAAAGGTTTAAACAGTAGTTTTAAACTGGGTGTTGACTTTATTCATCGGGATAGATTAATGGGGGCTTATGTGTGGTCATGCAATGCTACTCTTGGTTGTTATTCATACGTCAAAAAAGTCAGCTCCCTTCAGAAAAATAAATAATATGAAATCTTCAAATTCAAGCACTAATTACGACAGCGTACATTTTAATCTTTTGCATATCAATATTCAAGTTCTTATAAATAAATGTTTAATTTTCGAAAATTAAATTAAAACTCTCAACTTGTACGTACTCTGTATATATGAATACTGGCTAACTGTTCAAGAAATACATTATTATATTCCTTCTATGTCTTGGGTAGTGCACGTTGTCGCATATTGTTTCAGGAAGGTGGTAGTTGTATACTTCTAAACCATAATCTCAAATTTCGTCCACTTGATGTTTCCAAATTCTGTATAGAATGTGGTGAACCTTGTGCTGTTATTTTAGATGATACCAATGTAATCATTATTTCTGTATATGGAATTCCCAGTGCTGATATTTTTAACTTCTCTATTTTTGAAAATCTTTTGAATTGCTTATCAAAATTTAGCACAAATCTCATAAATTGCCACTGATCTGAATTCATATTTTAATTTGGATTCCAGTAATGTTATGTATTGCCAACATATATAACGATATTTTGATCTCCATTTCACGTCCTTGGTTCCCACTCGGCAGGATGCTTGTCTCGGTTATATTTTAACCGACCATTACCAGAATCTTTATAGCACGTGCAATCAGCTTTTATAGGTGATCGCTTTGTCCTGATTTTTAATTTAAAGTGTATCATTTTAAAATATGAACAGCCCACTTATACTCTTTCTAGGAACTACTCTGCTACTAATTATGACAAATTCATTTGGACAATTTGGACATTTGGAACTTTGTACTTGATCTTTCAAAGAACTTGAATTTAGTGTTTTTTTAATTTTTTAAACGTTTTCACTGATTTGTTTAGTTCATGTTTCCATTTGAGGTCTATAATGAATAAGTCCACAACCAGGAAATTTAACTGGAATAATGCTGACTTAAAATTTATAAAATCTTAAAATCCTTAAAGGGTAAAGTTATGTTATAATGCGATATGTACAAGCACATAGGATTAATACATTATGTGTAAATACTTATTAGTAAATAATAAATATAAAAAGAAAGTGAAATTGGCCAAAGGCAGAGCATACTCTCTCATATTGAATCAGCTAATAACAAATCTAAAGCAATTTGGTCATGAACATTGAGTTCAAAACATAATAATATGCCTTTAGATATTTCTTTTTACCACAAAGCAGTGAGGACCAACACTCTCAGCAACTTCCTTTAATACTATATTATTTGTTTGTTTATTACATTTATGTACTATGGCGGTATAGCCCATCACCATTGCAGTCGTATCCGATGGCGTGCTCGCATCCTGGGCGCTACCCCGGCTAAGGTGAGAGTCATGGCTTCTACCTTGCTCACCCGAGGGTCTCATATCCCAATGAGACAGAGCGACCCAATCGCCTTCAGGAGTGCATTAGCTCATGCAATGGTCGCTCCCCGGGACTGACCTTTATTAGCGGATACGAACACAGTCCTACATGATAACCAAAGGGCTGGGACTTACGCTTTACCCAATCACCCCACCGCTTGCCGCTTTAAGTAACCATCAGACTTGTGTTCAGGGAAGTTAACGTTTATAGGTCAAACAATAATGTGGACCTTTTACGTTTGGTGTTTGGCCTAAGCCATCTCACCACTAAGAGGCACCCAATCCAGAGTTTTGGATCGGGATCCCGGGATCCCGGGATCACCAAACCGATACACACCAAGTAGGCTCCAGGGGAGCCTATATGGTTGCACGGTAATATTAGAATTGCCTTAGACTTTATGTTGTACCAATCTATATGCATTATGGAAATTAAAATCTAAGAGCAAACCAATATATCGTATATACATGTGTAAACAGTACTATAAATATTAACAATTTGAATTATGTGCTAGAATGTCATAAATAAATAAAGCTCAACCGCAAAGTTCGAAGATAATGATGCATTCTTCCGCCCAAAAAAAGTTCTAAAGCATTCCTAAAGTTGAACCTACACGTTTTGGTACATCTAATTTAAAACTGTCACATGAAGGCATTGATTATATTAGATTTGTATATCCATAAATACATTGGCGGCGTTGAAAGGGGCCCTCTATATCTATATAAGAGGTGTTTGCTGTCATTCTACGGAAATGCCTTATGCGAACACCAATAAACTTAGACATACGTAACAAACTTTCAAACACTTCGTCACCTTTAGTTGGACAAGCGAAAAGGCAACCGAGGCTTGTTCTACTAGTTCCGCAAATTGTCGTTGGAAGTCGCCCAATGTCTCGCTTCCCTCCTTTTTGAGGAATCGATAGTGAACATTCTCTCACCGTTCGTCCGCTGGATATTTTGGGTTAGGAGAAAGGGTGCAACGTTGTGTAAGGCACCAGAGTATTCACATAAATACTGAACTTCTTGTGTCTATATACTATTTCTATTGACCACGCTTTGGCGCACTCATATCTTAAAATCTGTATTCTTGCTACAGAGAATGTTTTATACATTGTTTTTCAAAGGCTCATTAAGGTGTGTTCTACACGAAAATGATGTATAAGGCTTTCGGGTTGAATGCACTTTTGAGTTCTGAATAATACAAGAAAATAGTGCATTAAAATAAAATCAAATATTCATACTCATTCTTTGCCTACCATAGAGTATTTTACTGAACTTTGTTTTATTGATAAAATCGAGATATCATGCTCAAATCAGAATGGTTGGTGAATTTATCACACAATTTTGTAATGTTTTTATGAAATAACTTCTACGGATAGCGAACCAGCGAACGGTGCCTGTTACACCTAGTTAACTTCATAAATAAGCTTCCGAGTTTGACATTAAAAATCAGAATCCACAATCTCTGAAACCTTAAAGGACTAGAAAAATGTAGGTTATGTCATTCAAAGGATCTGCCTAACGTCTATAAAAGGCACAATTAGTCATCTATTCATTTAAAATGATCAAGAATTTGAAAACCAAAAATTTCGGACAATTTTAATCCTTATCCCACAGACCAGAAATATGTTATGAAATATTTATATGAAAAAAAAAATGGAACGACATCACCTCGAAACAAAAAATTAAATAGCGATGCAGGAATTCTACAATTTAGCTGTGTAACTTGCACATGAATTATATTAAAATTATACCAAAGAAATAAACATGGTAACAAAATTAGATAAAAAATGCAGTAAAAGGATTATTATACACCAATTACCAGACAGCTGCAAACAGCAAAAAGAGCTAGAACGAAACATATTTAAATAAAATAAAATCTGTCAAAATAATAATAAAATACTATAGAGAAGATGAAAGTAATAATAGAGTACTCGTAAAAATGGAACAAGTAAATTAAGTTAGCTACAACTTTCCCTTTGATAGCAATAAGATTATAATGAACAAAATACAATCAATATTTTAGGATATCCATGTAAATTAAGAGAAAATTAAGGATAAATAAAAAATACCGCTGTAATTTTATACAAAACTGCTGTGATACGCATGCTCCATGTATAAGAGCTGAATAATAAAGAAGAAGGATATAAATGGAAGAGTAATAACTGTTATCAATGGCTAAAAGCTGTAAACAAGCGATGCTCATCTTTCCTGTATCTATTTGCAGAATTGCAATAGGCACTGAACATCGCAAGTGTACTAGTTCGTCGCCACACAATAAACGATACAGCAGTGTAAAATTTACCTTACCAAAATAATAAACATAATAATATGTCTATTATTGCATTTGTGAAGTGTTTGAAACTTGGTTGAACGGGCCAAGCACAATACCGACCATAATAAAGTATTTAATACGTACTGTACATTTATATCTATCTGGAGCTTAAAAGCCGAGAGATTATTGTATTTTCTAAGCACGTATAATGTTATAAAAATGTTATTTGTATCATATCAAGTTCTAGGCCACAGGAGGTATGATAAAGGGTACTAAAATGTCTGATCTGAAGATGAAGGATTTGAACCCAACTTACAGTGGCAGAGTGGTGAGGTAGCCTGTATGATATAATTTAGCCAACGCTACCTGACGAGCAGAGCTTCCTATACAAAAAAGTAACCGCAGACCAGATACCCCCGCCTTAGATCTGTACACGGTTTTTACAGCTTCATACCGGGTTTTGAGCTCGCTTTGGAGTTTTAAGGGAAATAAAAAAGCTACATCCACCATACTTTATGAGCTAAGAATTGGCGTAATTTGTGACACAAGCGAAATAGGTCTACCTAATTCATAGCACTTTTTGTCATGCTGTACAAGAAAACACGTGTTAGCTGAAGATTTACATGCAATTGGTCCCATTGTGTAGATCTGCCGTTTTGTATTCCAGTGTCATTGTCAACTGATTAATGTGATAGGTTGTTCCTTCAGGGAAGTGTTTAAAGTTGCGTGCGTGCGCATGTGTGTGTATGTGTGTGTGTGCGTGCGCGCGTTAATGAATAAAACTTTGAAAACTCATTAAAATTGTTACTGGAGCTCTCTGTACTTGGGTATTATGTTTTTGGAATCGACATACATAGTAATTGTTTTCTGTGCCGTACAACAGCTATTCAATGAGTTTTCTACCCTTTCTCTGTAATCTATTCTGCAAATCATACATTAGAAGGTATTCAAGAAAGACGTAAGTTACATATGTGCATAGCACGTTGCATAATTTAAAAAATAAATAGAGACAGGCAACTCCCATGGCATATATACAATAAATTATATATATTCCTATTGAACCTTTTGAGAATTATAAACAAAGAAAACGGCATTTATAATCCAGATAACGTGCTTATAAATTATTAGGTCCAAAGTTTAGCAACAAATAATAAAATAGTGATACAGAGGACATTGATGTAATCTGCACAATAGTCCAAAGTTCAAGGAAGCTGGTGTTTGACATCAATACAAACAATGAAAATTTGGTACTAGTTTCACGAGAGGGAAAGTCTTTGCTGCAAGACATGAGAAAGTCAATAACGAACTAATTTACACACATTGTGGCATGTAACTTAAAGAGTAAAATGCTCAAGTAACTTCAATAAAGTATTACGCACAAACACACACAATCACGCTCACGCGCGCACACACATACACCGACAGTGATGATATATATAAGGGCGCAAAACTCAATGGTCATCAGCGCTCTTTCAAAAAATGTACTTTATTTTACCATAACCTTCCTTTGACTTCACCTGAACTTTAACTTTACTTTGGCTTCACTCTAGCTCCGCTCTGGCTTCGCTCTGGCTTCTCTCTGGCCTCGGTCCGGCTCCAACCTAAATTCACTCAAAATTCACTCTAAGCTGGCTCTGGTTTTGCTCTATCTCCGCTTTCGCTTTGTTTTGACTTTGCTTTGGCTTTGCTCTGACTTTGCTCTGACTTTGCTTTGACTTTACTTTAAGTTACTTTACTTTACTTAGATTAGGGTCAAACAGCGTTGAGCGTTTGTCATTTGCTCTCTCACCACACAGAGGCACCCAATCGAGAGATTTGGATCGGGACCCCGGGGCCAATCCCGTACCTAACGCAGTAGGCCTCAGTTCAGTAATGGTTACGAAATGTATTTGCGCAATTATTTGTCATGGTCAAGAAGTTTTATATATTCTACCAGAATAGTTTTCTATTTTATCGTGCCAGTTATTCACCTTAAGAGAAAGTGCACTCAGCTAAAAATCAAAGGTCACAAATCATTTTTGATAATGACCGACTAATTGATGTAACTCTGGCCATAAAGGATAAGCATAGAAAAGCTACAGTTATTAAACAAACAAAATTTTCATTTAACAAAGCTGTTAAATCAGATTAACATACCTTGGATACGAGTGTTTGTAAGACAGATAAGGAGAAAACAGGACTCAGTGTTATTGAGTGAGATCATACGACACAGTACAGGATTATACAATGGGTGCTTTATTTGGCAGTAAATTACGTACAGGAATTATGACATAGTGCATTGGTGATTACTAGGACTCGGAAGTTGATGATCAGTCAGTGAAAAATGACCAATAAAATGCCTTTAAATTTTGGGGGAAATGACATTAAAATTAAAAAGAAGTGACTGAATTATTTTAGTGATTTTAACGTTCAAAATTTAAAGAAAATATACATCATTTTTATGAATGATTTTTACTAAAAGTTTTATGAAATATATCCCTTAATATTTATATATTAGGAAAAGCATACGCATTGAGACATACCTCTTATTCAGCATTGTAGTAAAGAATCATTGTTATTCATAGGTTCTCGTTTTTGAAAGATCGCCGGTTATCTTGAAGAACACTCCTCTACTTTGAAAAAGTCCTCCCTACTTGAATTATTGACGTCATGTGCGCATACTTTAAGTCTCCTCTAGAAAAAACCTTGTCCAAAATAACTCAAGTCAAAATGTTCACCTTGCAGAACTTTCTCTATTTTAAACAACGGCCGATTCCAAACCAAAACCGAAATGTTAATTATGAAGTTAAGGAAAAGAGGAAAATGAAAACTGTATATCATCTGGTATTCTATCAAACATAGGGTGTCCCAAAATGGCATTTGTGCTGTGTGATCATTAATAAATTTATTTCCGTATCATTTCAAGGTATATTTCTGTCATTTGGAATATCTTCCACACCATCAGCATATTCTTAACATGTTTATTATTTAAGATGAATATATTGGACATTGTTTAAGTACTTAGGCGTTGAAACTGGACAAGTTAACCTGCGTATAGGAAATATACTGTAGACGCTAATTCGTACATCGGAAGTGGGTTATTTGGAGCCCTAAAGCACTGCTGATATTGTTTTTTATATAAGCAGAGGAATATCGGAATTGCGGCTAAAGTGAAGTGACTGGAAAGCGTAGCTGTAATCACAAAGTAGAGTGAACGCCAATGATGACTTGTTAATCCTTGACAATTCAGGATTGATACGTACATATCCTGAAATCGCTAAGTTAAGTCCTTCTCAAACTCCAATAACCGTCAGCATATGGCACGTAATGGGTGTATGTAGAAGTAACAGTTTCGAAACATATATGAAAGCTTTGCCAAAAAGTAGTTTTCTTAATTCAGAGCTCATAAAGTTAAAGGAGTGTAAAATATTTTCTGTAGCACTTAATAAGAAGCATCGTAATTCCTAACTATTTGCAATATCTGGGTATAGTACGCAAGGCTTTATTTTTCTACTCAACTACGTGTTCAAGGAGTACTAAAGAATTATCAATTTTAATTAATCTCTACACGCAGTACTGGCGTACAACTGGGCCCACTCAATAGAACGTTCCCTCCAGTGAAACTTCTTCGTGTAAACTTACGATACGATTTGGGATTTTTATTTTAAATGAATTGTAGACTTCCTTTCATAATGAATAACTCGCACGAGTCGCCCCTTATTTTATATTTAAATCCAAAAGTGGAATAAAATATTGAGAGAAGACAAAACTGAAATATGAATACGTTTTTAGTTTCAAATTTTTAAGTATTTTTTAGATAAAAAATAAGAATACTACAACACAGGAGGTATCTGGTAAGTTACCTTTTGGAAAGGAAATGCTCCAGGTCTAAGCCATTAGTCAAAGCCTGCTATATGAGTCTTATGCGTCATATTAAAATTAAGACCACTTACTGCAATGCTGTTTTGAAATCTATAACCAAAAAGTTTACGTAATACTTATGAGATAGCTCTATCGTTTTCTAAGGTCAGTATATATATATATATATATATATATATATATATATATATATATATATAAAAAACTTTCATGTTTGCTGTAGGTTACCCTTCTTATTTGCTCTAGAACATCAAGGTTTGTAATCACCGCCCACCGCTGTGATTTTGGCGGCAGCTTGTCTACTTCCCACTCAGCAAACTCGGGTTCGATCTATTTTGTTCAGATACCTCGACTGCTAGGTCAATGGTGCTTTGGATTCATAAACCAACAGTATAAATCTCTGCAGAACTACCCAGTTAGAAAAAAAAGAAAAACCTGCGCTGCATTCA
This sequence comes from Mantis religiosa, assembly GCA_030765055.1. Taxonomy (NCBI): domain Eukaryota; kingdom Metazoa; phylum Arthropoda; class Insecta; order Mantodea; family Mantidae; genus Mantis; species Mantis religiosa. The sequence goes on from CM060953.1 coordinate 104,041,606, forward strand.
GATAGCTTTTCCCACCCATTATCCCATATTGTATATAGCTTTCGCGAACTATTATTAAAAAATCTAAGCTTAGCATACTCTTAATATTAATTGGTGCATTAATAGTAAATAGTAGTGCGTTTCAGGTCACGTTTGAATGTAGGCACAAAGGATCAGGAAATCGAAGTGATGTTCAAATATTTAAGTTAGAGTTAAACCGCTACACACATTATGGCGAGAAGCAAATAAGTTGTGACAGGAGTTAAAAAGTGATGAAGAATTAATAAAGCATAAATTATAGAAGAATGGAAAAGACTAATACTTCAATAATGTCTGTTGCCTCAATAAAATTTATCGTAAATAAATTGTATTCTTTAGCTTGTTAAACTTTGTTTAGTACGTTTTGTCTATCTCTAAAGATATACCAAGTAAACGAAGTTATGACTTCCTAACGAGGGAGATTTTATCGACTATTCCCAGAGAATCCAAGATGAAAATTTTATTTAACATTCAAATGTATTACATATATGGTATTTACTTATAAATTATATCCTTCAGAAAACAAATATCATTGAATTATTTTCCGTGATTCGATGAGTTTCAAGTAGCGAACTTTCTTAGAAACCGTGTAACATGTTTGAAAAATGTTGGGCATAATATGAGATAGCCAAATCCGTTTTGCTAAAGGAATCATCAATGTTAAGACCTCTACCAATGGTGTCTGGCCCAGAAGCGTCTAAGATTATCATTTTAAAACAAGTGCGTGTTTGTGTTGGGGGGGGGGGGGGATCTGAGGAAACTCACCACTTTTGAATTTACAGACACATCGGATCTATTTTCGCTGGACATCCAATGAAATATTTTAGACGAGTCTATTATAGCTGAGGAGATACATATAAAGACAATGTTCTCTAATTCTCTCCAACGGCACTTTTCGCCTTTCAGGACGCCAATAAGAAGATTTTCTCCATCTTTCATATCTGCCAGCTGTAGCTCACAATGTGCACTAAGACGGTATTTTGAGGTACTGTCGAATGCGGATCAAAGGCATAGTGGTTCCTTGGAATATTCGAATATGGTTCAAAGTTGTTAAGGTCAGATTTTTAATTTCCTTAGTTTACAAATTAAAGTCGCCTATGAAACTTTTTACAATGAAGGTGTATTGAACACCTGAATCTAGCAGTCACAGCCTTCGTTCCCACAATCCTTACACAAGCGGCTCATAAATAAATGAATCTCTGTGAACGGACGCTAGCGTTGCTTAGTACTTCTGATGGCTTCGCATTCTCTGGGTCTGAGCAAATGGATCTGTAATAATTTGTTTTGCACTTCTCATAATGGATTTCTTACTGCACTTCCTGAGAGGATAACCAAATTTAGACAAAGAAAACGACTTGTTAATTCTTTCAGCTACTCTGCTTCTTGGTTTTACTCGAGTCAAGTAGCCATGCACTTTATAAAACACATAGTCTTGTTTTCTCCTTCTGCATTTCCTAGTTTACCGCAAAAAAGGAGGGCTGATGCTGCCGAAATATATTGAATGGAACGATAAATAAGCGGTTTACACTGATTAACAATAATAAAGAGCAAAAACCGAGACATCCATCTCGTCCTAGATTTTCTACTGCCCGCACCAACATCACAAATCGGCCATCCCGTTATTCATCCGACCCGGATAAACTGTCGTTTCTGAACCTGGTCTACGGCTTCATCATCTTGGCACAGCTGGAGGTTCGCGCTGGTTCCACTTGGTGACGTGGTTACATCACCTTCTTTGGTGCCATCGTATGCATCATTGCTCTTTGCTTTGATGATCCTGTAAGGTGCAAGCTAGTTGAGTTTAAGCTTAAACCCTGGTCCTCTATGCGTTCTCTTTACTGCTACAAGGTTGCCGACCACGTATTTCAATGGTTTTCGTCTTTTGGAATTGAAACTCCTCTTATTTACTTGTACTTTGAGAATGTTGCCTGACGACGTAAATTATCTCGTGCAAACTGCAATCTCATTTCTCCCTCCAATAATTCTCGGATTTTTGTTTTCATTTTCATTCTTATCAGGCGCTCAAAAGGGGTATCAAAGGGGTAACGTTAATGCTGCTTTGGTAGGTGGAATTCAGGATTTCCTGTAATTTGTCAACATATTTGTACCACTGGTCAGGATTGGTGATTGATAACTTTGACAGGACTGGAAGGATGACTGTATTTATGATCTCCACTCGACCATTTGTTCTAGGTAGTCGAGTTCTCATTTAAACTGCTTGATTTTCTCTTTATAACAGAATTCTTCAAGCTCCTGGGAGATAAATGCTGTTTCCCTATCGCTAACAATGACAGTCGGGTTTCAAACGCATCCTTTTTCTTTTCAGCTATGTGGTTATAACAATTTTCTTAACTTCTTTCAATTTTCTTTCTCGGAGGCTAGAAGTTTCTCCAAGCGTACTTCATACTCTTTTCTGGAGTGAGCAGCAGATATTAGAGCCTTATCACGTTCTCTTTGGAGTCCCGAAAATTTTTGTTCAAGAACGTTTATTTCTGCCAACCTCTCAGCACACTCACACAACTGAACACTGCTTTGCCCTAGCTCTGCATGTAGCTCTAACAAGGTGCCCATTACTTTTGCCTTTGAATTGATTCTTTAATAGATAAAGCATCTATCTGTACAACTAGTTTCTTGATTTCTTTTGCTTGTTCTTCAGTGGTGTTCTGAACTTCTTTTACTCTCTCAGCAAGTGTTCCTCTCCTCAACACAAGTTCGCATTTTTTCAGCCTGTTCTTTCATTTCTTGAACCAACGCACTTGTATGACTAGAGATGCTTAGTTTTAGCTTGACCTCGCCTCCTTCTACTTCCTCAAGGTACGAACTTAACCTTATAATATTCTGCGTCAACATGCGAGAACTGGAAACCGCCAAATTCTATTCGTCTATTCGTCTACTCTGCCCATCTCCTTCATATCCATACAGAAAATTGTGGCCGCTGTGGCTGGCAGCGTCGAAATATTTGTTCTAATCCTTTCTATCTCGTCTGAGTTTGACATCGTAATAGATTAATTTTCGTCTGGTTACAAATTAGCAGCATGCATCCGACTTGAATATTCACGTCTTATCACAGAGTAATATATTGGACTCATGAGCTGAGATTTCTCGACTATCCGCGTCTTACCGTACATCTTGAAATATATTCGGCACAATTCGTCTTCTCTTCCTTACGTTTTACAATTGCGTTGTATCTTCGTTAATTCACTTCTTGAACATCTCCGTCTTTCACGTCTTCAATTTCTCCGTCTTCCGTATTCCTTATTTAGCATTATTCTCCATCAATCCTGGACGAGCCCCCAAAATTTGTAGGAAATTACATATATTTGAATGGAAGAATAAATAACTAATTTACTTTATTAGCAATAATCAAAAGAAAGCTCCGAGCAGCATCAATAGTCTTGTATTCACATATATAATGTTACTCGTCTTAGTTTTTTTGTACTATCAGCAACAATACCACATATGTGTCAGAATGATCTCATATTCTTCGAATCTTTTCAAATAAGAGCTTCCTCTAGTTCCTTAACAAGAAGAAGGTCAAGTATATCGCTCATGTTTTCATATAAATTACCCATCGAGGACAGATGACTTCGGGGAAAGCAACGGCTATATCCTTTGACTTTCTCTCTTAGCCTGTATTCGTCAGTGAAATTCAATATATTCCATATGTATAATCAATATAGGGAGTATATAGAACATTCAAACCATTTCTCAAGTTGATTCAGGTTTGATAGATGATAATTTAAATGCGTTGTTGGAAGCACAACAGGTATGTGTGTATTCTAATGCTGCTTGCCATTACTTTATAGTTCCGTGGCCATTCTAGGTATTTATTGCTGAGGTGGTCTTCATATTCTTGTGGCAGACAATAGATCTTGTATGATGCAGCTTTATTTATTGTCCCTCGTTAGTGCTTAAACCCTTCAAGGGGTTTTGCACGTTTTTTGCCATTGTAGTTATGAAACCAGTGATATTTCCTCGTTCTCGGCTGCGTTTTCTGCTTAAATCATGAATTTGAATTCCTCTGACTGATTTAGATATAATCAGATTCTAAAATCTTATGTTTTATTTACGTTATTTACATGTTAGCGTGGACTGCGCAAATTTCTCAGTTTAGTTCCACTGCACTCTATTTACACATCATAAGCAGTGAATACGTTAATATTTCATGACCCATTTTGTTTCTGCAGGTGATGTAATATGTGATCGCTTTATGTGGCATAGCATAAGTGCTTGTGTGTTTTAATTGTCATTGACAGCTTTCTCTTTTGTGTAAATAAGCGTCCACATTTATTATCCTTATTGATGCTCTAGATTTCGGCACCAAAATTCCTGAGATAACAGCACCACCGTCATACTTCTATCTTTATTCCAAAAGTCACTACTACAAAAAAAGGAAGAAAAGAAAAAAGAAAAGACAGAAACATCTTCTACGATGCAAACGGAAAATATAGAATTTAAGAACGCATTACGATCCATTTACTATGTGAACACAATGTATTGCGTTCATCAATTGCATTTTCTCCCGTCTGGATGTAGTTTCAAGATCGGGAGCCGATATCTCCCTAATGATTCACTTACTAGGTTCACTGTACTCTTTTCCAGACATTCCAGCATGAGTGATATTTCTTTCAAGTATCTGATTACTGATTTAATGTTCTACAGAGGACGATTTCTCATTACCACGGAGACGGATACTAATTATGACGATTAAGGCTAGAATACGTACAAATTATTAATTAATATATCCACAAATATCTTCTACAGACGCAGTGAGGGAGGTTTCATGTTCTGTATAAAGATGTGGTAAAAATAGCATCATTATGGTCATCTACTCTCCAAGTTTTCTCAGCAATGAATTATTTTATTTGCTGTAACAAACGCTGTCTGGCATTTCTGTCTTATTTATACAATCACGGTTATTAAAACAGAATTTGAAGTATTTATCGTTAAACATAGTAGGCATTAGGTGTCAGTATGCGCGCCAGAACCGAACAGTTTGCTTACTTAAAGAGTATACAAGGGGAGACCTAATAAGGGGCGCACCAAGTAACAAACGAAATTAACTGTGCGAAGTTCTGTTGTAGAGAATCAGACTTATGTCAACGAAAGAGGGCAACAGATCGCCCGATACTGTCGGCACTAATGAGAATCAGGGACTTCTCCAACGGATCTTGTCTGCGATAAATATTACTGAAATGAATGGGCTCGTTTGGCAGATCTCTAAGTCATTTGGGTGGATATAGTATACTCTTTAATCGACGGAAATACCAAGATAGCTTTTATTTGGGCTTACTGATAAATGTGTGTGACAGTGTTTGCTAATCGCCTTCCCCTGCCGCCAGTATTCCACTACTATTGATTTAGTTGTCTTTTTGACCATTGGAACAGTGGAACTTGAAGTTATTTCGGTTTGCGAAATGATACCAGAATTTATATCTATATCTTCACTTAATATCTGTTCGCCTTTGCTTTTATCTTCTTGTAACATTTTAGATGAGAAGGTTTCTTACGGCAGATATTTTATTCGCAAAATATTTTGGAAGCAATAGGAATATAAAACCCAAGGGATAGGGGAATGTATGAGGTGTAATGCGTTATTGAAGTTACGGACATTTTACGTGAGCATTTTATACTTTAACTTACATGCCAGAATGGGTTTAAATTAGTTCGTTATTGACTTTCTCATGTCTTGAAGAAAAGGGTTTTCCTCACGTGAAACTTGTGCCAAATGTTCATCATTTGTATTGATGTCAAACACCAGCTTCCCTGGACTTTGGACTATTGTGCAGATTACACATTAGTGACTACTGTATCACTATTTATTATTTGTCGCTAAACTTTGTACCTGTTAATTTATAAGCACATGATCTGGATTATAAATGCCGTTTTTTGTGTTTATAATTCTCAAAAGGTTCAATGGGAAACACAACTGTGTTGTTGTAAAGAATATAATACTGTAAAGAAATGTGGAATTTAATTTTAATCTAACCACTTTCCATAATACATAAGCCATCTCATTAAGTCTGCAATTAAAATCACGTGCTACCCTCCTGAATCTTCCATTCATTTTTCTATCCACCCCCTCCATCCTGAAAATGCGCTCGAAACTATAGCACATCAGCTGTGCAAACACAGTTATACTAAAGTGGTAAAGTGTACATTTACACAGCCTGGTTGTAGAAGAAAACGTAGGTATAGTATCTGTCGAGAATTGAACATACTGATGCTATAAGAAGCTTAAACTACTACATTGTATGTATCTGAGAAATGTAGCAAACGTGAAGCAAACTACATGTAGATATAAAAACGCTTCTTTGTCGTCGTTTTCTGAAGCTGGACATAGTATCCGTTATCTCCTCTCAAAGCTGGTCAAGCGATCTCTTCTTTAGCCGTAGCATTAATCACTTTCGCTTTCGTTTGATTTCAATATTAACAGCTTGGCTGTTCATATTTTTTCTTCTTGTTATATGTTGTTACAAATTTGCAGATTGTTAAGAATTTTATCTTTTAGATTTGTAGATCACACATTTCTTTTTTGTCATTCAGCTGCTTCTCTCCTTCTTCCCTTAAATGTTATTATTTCTTAGGCAATGGATATGAAGTAAAGAAACCCTAATATTTAAAATTGCCATTTTAGGAGTCAACATTTTTGGTGCAGTGTGGTAATGTAGTGGAAAGACGGTGCACCAAATTTTAATATAGCCTCGAAGCCTTCACATTTCGGATATTCTATTTGTTCATGTTGTAGTCAGATTGCTTGATGTTCATTTAAAGTTTGATTTTTTTTAAGTTCTAGCCGATGATCTTTTAGGACTAGTAAAATTTTCATTTAACATCATCATCGTCATCGTCATCATCATCATCAATATTATTATTTAGATCTTATAACTGCCATTGAAGCTCTAGATATATGAATGTGAATATCTATATTACTCCGGAAGTTTTACTGCAGCTTACTTACTCGGTCAAGCATAATATTCAAAAGTTTCGAATACAAAGCTTGTGTGTAAAATTGTATGGAATGTGCACACGATCACAAATGTTCAAAATTGTTACGCGGAGCTTAAAGATCGTCGAAATGGTACTAAAGGATACACCAAAAAGGTTCTGTACGTAAATAAGACTAAAAAAGGGAAAGTTTTGAAATGTTGATGTTTCTACTCAAACTTATATTTTACATTGCAACAAAAATGCATCGAAATTATTTATATTCCTTCAAGTTTCTTTTTTTAAATCTCATGTCGTGTATTTTCAGATCCAAAGTAATTAAAACTTTTATGTCCAGTTCTGTTGTTCGCTGAAATCCCCCCCCCCCTCCTCTAAAGTTCTAGCAGGCTAGACTGCAGTCCTTTCAGTAAATATGAAAACGTTACTAATGTAGTATGAAATGTTGCTGCTTTCCGCCCGCTTATTTTCTGGTGATATGTAAATAAATTAACGTATAAAGTAATTTTTTCACCTACTCAATCAACAGATTCGTTATTTGGTCTGCACATACTTTATGACTTACGGAAGCTACCTAACCCCAGTTTTGTTTATTACTTCTTGTATTTTATTATTCGTATTAAGACTCATGGAATAGCTGTTGAATATATAAGTATCTATTTTTGACCATTTTAGTTTTTTTATATTTTATTAATCACGTAAATATAAAAACATAAAACGTATTGATGAGTTGATATTTTGTCTACCGGTATTGACTAAGTTAATGTGCCATTTCCACATTTCATTTGATAAATCAGTGGTGATAGTACTCAGTTTTATTTCTAGTAATAGCTTCTGTTTTTATTTTGAAGTCCCTCCGTGCAATTATTTGTGAAGCAGGAGGTGAATATATTTTAAACTATTGCAATCTATATGGTCGCGCCATGGCTTAGTTGTTAGACCGCTTGGCTCACATCTAGGTGACCAGGGTTCGATCCCAGGCGACTGCAAAGTGGAATTTGTGGTGGACAACATGCCGCTGGTGTGGGTTTCCTCTGGGTCCTCTGGTTTCCCCTACCATCATTCCACCAATTGCTCAATCATTCATGTCCGACCCCTCAACCCTGATTTCATCTCAGGTCAGATGCTTCCAAGGCAACTAGAATACTCAGGTAGGCCATTCCGGAGAGTCACGGTGCCATTGGCTAACGCGCATGACGTCAATGAGAATACAGTTCAACCACGAGAGTTAAACACTAGCTCCTCAGTATGTGTTATTTAAGCTCTGCTACGTGTAAAATCGGAAGGAATAAACATCCATTTGTGTATTATAATGAAGGTTCTTTCTAGCAGTTAGTATTAAGAGTTTAAAACATGTTACTATTCATATGTACTTACTCAGTGTAGCTCAAGAAAATGACGAAGCAACCCATTGAAGACTTTTCTTTGCTGCAAGTTTCCTGATCATTTCTGCCTTCGCTCTTTTGTTTAAGTGCCTAATTCTAATGAAGGTTCTTGCCCTCACATTAAGAGAGATCACTTTGTGATGAATTTCGGGAAACTTGGAACTCATTATAGAAATTAAGTTTTGCATCACTCCATTACACTTCGCAGCACTTTGTCCATGGAATCTACAAAATATTACTTCTGTACCTTGTTCTGCCGTTTCAAAACACTGTTTTCTTTCTTCAGGGCTTGCATCTGAGTCTTTAGTCTAATTATTTCCTCTTCAGCAACAACAGAGTGGTCAGGAGCTACCTCCGTGCTGGTCGACTGGTCAAATTTGTTTTTTTTTTGGGGGGGGGGAGATAAAGATACTATAGTAGACAGCGCCCTCTTTCGCACGGTCCTAACTTCGCACCGGCGATCTCTTTCTGATATTGCCTATTAATAAAAACAGTTTTATTAGTTATTATTATTATTATTATTATTATTATTATTATTATTATTATTATTATTATTATTATTATTATTATTATTATTATTATTATTATTATTATTATTATTATTATTATTATTATTATTATTATTATTATTATTATTATTATTATTATTATTATTATTATTATTATTATTATTATTATTATTATTATTATTATTATTATTATTATTATTATTATTATTATTATTATTATTATTATTATTATTATTATTATTATTATTATTATTATTATTATTATTACTATTATTATTATTATTATTATTATTATTATTATTATTATTATTATTATTATTATTATTATTATTATTATTATTATTATTATTATTATTATTATTATTATTATTATTATTATTATTATTATTATTATTATTATTATTATTATTATTATTATTATTATTATTATTATTATTATTATTATTATTATTATTATTATTATTATTATTATTATTATTATTATTATTATTATTATTATTATTATTATTATTATTATTATTATTATTATTATTATTATTATTATTATTATTATTATTATTATTATTATTATTATTATTATTATTATTATTGTTGTTGTTGTAATTTACGTCCTCCAACGTTAAGTCATATTGGACGATGAATGAAATTGGTGAAATGATGCTCAAATGAGTCCGTGGTCTTTGGAGCCTATAGTTACCTGACATTTGTCTTTCAGGATAAGGATAAACTCCAGAAAAAACCTTAACTTCGAACTCGGGACCTCCTGAACGTGAGGCGGACTCGCTACCGTCTACGCTACCGAGGCGGGCACACCCATTCATGGACAGTCATTTGAGCGAGATAGACTTTCTACGAGCCGGTGTTGTTTCCACATGTGTAACTTGGGATAGAAATATAGAAGCAGCAATGAAAATAAAACACTCCTTTTATAGAAGTGCAGATGCATTTTCAGCATGTACAGTTATCTACTCTATTTTGTCTTTGTTGTTCGTAAGTAAAATGTATTTTTATAATATAATTAACATATTCGAACATGTACCCTTTGTGCACGTTTATTAAGAAAATGAGAGCGAGGTTTCCTTATTACAGACTTTCACATTTTGGAAGATTTTACAAAGTCAAGTTTATCGTCAATTAAGAACCAATGCCTGTAGGAGTGAGATATATCATAAGGGCCGAAATATATGCACAGCATAAAATGTTGGAAATGCCTTAAAATTCTCTGTGGTGATAAAATATTTTACCAACTTGTAAGGGAATAAATTAAACCTTTATGGAGATATTTATTAACTTAACCTACGTTAAACTCTCTTAGATATCTCTAATTAGTTGCACGGTGATCTATCAGGGATAAATTAGTGGCTTATAGTATAACCGTAGAGTGGAAGTGCAGCTTCGTGTTTTATGGTATCTGAATTGAAACGGAGTCTAATCTAAAATAAGCTTACATACATAATAAGGGAAGGAGGCAACGATGTTATTTGTCAATGGCACTCGTTATACACTTTGCCCTTGTAGTCTTCTGTACCTCGGTGGTTTCTTCACTTCCGCCTCTCCTCTACCATTCTTTATGCGCTTAAAAATGTTGTCATGTTTTAAAGTCGCCTGTCAGTTTTGATGTTTGACATTCTCTTTTAGAGTTTCGGCGTTTCATAAGTTTATCAAAATCTTTGTGATATAGCTCAATTTACGTTATCCATCTTATCCAAAAGATGTAAGGGAAATTATATATATATATATATATATATATATATATATATATATATATATTATATTATATTATATTATATATGACTAATAGTAACGCATCACTTTTTCTTGGTAGTTGATGCTTAATTCTCCCTACTTCTTTAAGGAAGTTGTTATTGATGAATTACGCACCTTGGAAAACTCTTAGGCAAATACGATCTATTTTATATACTTTCATAAACCTGAATCCGAATTAAGTCGCTGCTTTGTAGTATAGCCCATGTGGTTTTAATTATGCACTGAACAGCTTAATCACGTTCTATTTCAATCAACATTTTGCCTGATATAAATGGGTGGTATGCATAAAACCCACCAATTGCTTTTGCTTTCCCTCTGGCAAATAGTCGAAGCAAAATAGATTGCCATATATTGTATGCTAAAGCACACGCTTTTGCTTGAGCGTATGTACTAACCTTATTTAGTAAATTTAGTAATTGCTAACCGCCTGTCGGACTACTCCAAGTGATATTCTTTTAGCTCGCATGCGCGTATTGCACTACGTCATGATAGCAGACGAACTCTACATAATTTTCAAACAACTATCGTGCGTTTTGGTGTGCGCTATTGAATAAGTTACCTTTCGTTAAATTCTGTAAGATGACATCAGATACATCTGATACGGAAGCAAACAACGAGTTTAATGACGTGTTTGTGAGACGTGTTTGTTTTGTCTCAATTTCCCAAAATAAAACAAGAAAAGGAGACAGCGGTTGGAAATTAGGCAACTTTGTGGCAAAAGGATGTACTCAAAACAAATCACAAAGAAAATAGGTAACATGAAAGCTGTAGTAAAGAAGAATATCGACACGAAGGCAACAGGAAACAAAATGATTAAACTGAATCATTGGCAGCATCAACAGTTTTCGCTTCTGTCATCAGATAATAATCCAAGCTTAAACAGGATTCCAGATGAGATTTTGAAATAAATGACTTTCCGAATATAATAAAGGCAGTCGTCTTTAATTACCTGTAACACTTCAAATGTAAGGAAAGACATTTTGCAGCACTTCATGTTTTTGTGTCACATGTGCATGTGAGGAAGGTGGGCCACGGAAAGAGGGTCTTTCTTTAAGACCACTTGTACTAAGCAGGCTTGAGAGACCTATAAAACGTCAGCGCATATGTGATATTAAAACTAGGTAAGGTAGAGGTCCGTCCAACCTACGAGTATCAGAGGCTTACTACCAGTGATCAGTGAACAGCTTGAGTTAACAAGAGCACAAGCGGAGTATTTTTCAAGAAAACTAGAACTTCTAAAATACAGCAACAACTAGCCCCTAAAGCTGCCATATAGTTACACTTTGTTTAAAAACATACATATATAACATTATCTTATATTTCTGGATTTAAAGTCTTTCTGTTTTAATTGGATAACTGATTTACAAATTTTATATAATTTCGTTTTCTTAACCCTTCTGTGCGTCGCTAACAGTTTCAATACCATTTACATTCTCAAAATCATCTCCATCACCTTTAAGGTCGTCGAAATCATCATAATTATCAAGCAAGTACTTAGCCACATTATGTAGGATAAAACAACTTTGTATAAGTGTTGGTGTGTGTACTAAATTGGGTCTCACCCGTAACGAAGAATTGGAACTCTTTCCTTTAACTGTCCAAAACAGTGTTCTATTATTCCAGGTTCTAATATGTGTTTCAAATGGGAAGAGTTCTCGCCTGTAGCGAATCAGATGCGTTAGAGCCTTCAGCGTTGCCACATCGTTATCCCCACTCCTTTTATATTTCCCTCTCTCTCGCACACTTGCGAGTGTTCTTGGTACTAGACGTAAGGGAATGGAAACTGAATTTTCCAAAGTTTTATAATAATGCAGTTGTTGAAATCACAATTACAACACGGATATTCATATATTACGCAAATGAGTTATATGTTTAGTTTAAAACTAATTATTGTAGTTTATGAATTACTTTATTTCCAATCCAACGAAAATACCAGCAGTGCATCCGTATAGCTGTGAATGTTACTTACATACGTTAAGAGACAATTCGTCATTGTCTTTGTCTTCATCGTCTGAGTACTGCAAATTTATGATGATAGGTTCCAGAATCTCGTTTCGTGATATTTCTTTCCAAAAGTCGTCTTCTTGTAGTTTATCTGATGTCTTACGTAGTTTTCCCAGTCTTGTTGTGTTCCCTGTCAATTTCTTCGTGAATAGGTCGTTCAACGTCAGTCAGTTTAAAAATATTATTTCTATTTGCAACATAATTTGAGCCCAAATTAACCCAATTGGATTGTTCTGGCAGTAATAAGGCGGAAGGTGGATCCTGTCTCATTGATTCAGCTGATACACTTTTTAGTGGAAGAGTAACGCAATAATACTGCTTTGAACTGTTCTGAATAAATAGAGATTACGAACCATTCATTAACAAAGATATAATATGACTGGACACGTTCCGCCAGACCAGCAGGAAGTGAATTGTTTCCTATAATCGAATTTAAAAAGCACCTTGGCTTATTCAAAGTGTGTATTGCTTTTATCACATCATGTCAAATGTTTGCGTTTCAGTTCTGAATAATTTCAAATATATGTTCACACATACATGCTAACCAATACAGTGCTTACGTCACAATGCGTTGTTATAAAATAATGATATATACTTTATTTATCTGTATGAGGGAAGCTATTTGAGTTAAAGATATGGGGTTTTTACGGTTATGTTAAATACATTACTCTCTCCTTCCTCATTGATCAGTTTTTGCAAAATCTGAATATTTGTCTTAGCACGACTACTATATACTTGAGATTGATTAGTTTGGCGCTCGTCACACACCACATAGCGGGAATGCAATACGACAACACCGCAGGACTCCGATTGGTTGCTCACCTAGTAGCGCTCAAGGACAAACATCATCCCATTTGAAACACATAATAGTTTGAGAGTCTAGTAAATGTAATTCCCTCTGTGTAACAGGATTGCGATAAGGAACCATTCTGCTATCAACACACTGTTTATGCTTGTCTACATTAGTGCACACGCTGTACTGTTACTCCATATGCGTGAGTCATGCACTGACCCAGGCTACTGAATGTCAACACTGTTGAAACATTCCTCAGCATTACATATATTTGTACTGCTTAGAAGGTTACCATGGCTTTATCTTTGTTAACACAAGCATCTCTGATAACGCACTGATTATTCTCGAAAGAGTGAGAGAGCTACTGGCACATTTCTGAGACCACTGCTGAGCACCAATGAACGCATCATTTCAGCCAATTGAATGCGCAGGATTCACAAATGACAGATGTTCACTTAGAGAAATCAGTGCGTGATCTGAGAGATTTCTGTTAACAAATATAGAGCCAGGGTAACATTTTGAGCAGCACGACAAACGTACTATATCTTGCACATTTATAGAAGCATAACATCTGCGGTTAACATATTCATCTCCGTGATGATTTGGTTTTGGAATCTTCATTTTCACGTGTGTAGAGTCGAGAACACCAACTTCAGATTGGAAATAGTACTTCCTCTGCCAATGAAGTTTAGCATCGTTGACCCGAAGAAAACTACATCCAAATATGAGTTTTTTCAACTACTTTGCTTGCTACGTATGTGACAATTTTTGACAGTGTACTGTGGTGAATACCCATGTCTTCTCCAACTCCAACTTGGAAACCCGGATCTACAACCTATCTCCAACCTGACTACTCAAAGCTCTGCCACGCGTTTCTGATTTTCTCACACAGAATAATCAGTTAACCAAGTGACATTTTCACTGATAAATCTACATAACTTTTTGAAATCCCATTCTTCGGAGTTCCTCCTCTGTTAGCAGACCTTTCTTTCCCGAATATTCATAAACACGGTTATTTCTGCTTGCAATAAATCTTTTACTAAGCTAGCAAAGGCAATCTGCATAGCTTTTACTCTGAAGTAAAAGCAATTCCTAAACCAGTTCTAGCAGTCGCTATGAGTTATAGCTTTTTCTTAGTCTGAAACACATCTACTAGCTTTTGCTACAGCAAAAGCATTTGCTATATAGTATTATGCATATATGTACATCGAAGCATTAGCTAGATTGTACTTCAAATTTGAAGCAAAAATAATTGCTTAGTTTTTATGCATACCATCCAGTGCATTCCCGCACAAGGATAACTTTAATTTGGCCAGATTAAAAGTTTAAGCATTTCCAGTTTAAGAATATTTTCCAATTTGCAATATACAATTAATTAAGTAACAGGCAAAGAATTTTGAAAACAGTTTTAAAACAAAGTTGTTGTTTATTCGCAAATTATTCCAAGTTCTGATCCCGTTATTTTTGTTTCTGTTGTACGAATCTCTGCAGCCTTCGGTCTCTTTCCATTTTTTGGAACACCTTGTTTTATATCACTTGATAACTTAATCAGATATTACCAGTGATTGCAGCCCTTCTTTTCACCTCTATGTCCAAAGGCGTCTCAGTGCTTTACTGTCAGAAAAAATTTCAGTGGCATGTGAAAACCGTATGAATAATACACTAGTTATGTCATCGAACATAGATTTGTACGTGTTTTCGGTATTGTTTACTTTCTGAAATTTAGTGTTCTGTAACCAAAAGTATAGTACTACACTGTTAATTAAAGTATAAAATAAATGAGCAGTTTGCCTTAAGATGTGTAAAGACGAATGTAAGTTGATGTTCATGCTTGGAACAGAGAAGAACCCCAAATAACCTCAGTCACACAAGTAGAATCAGCTGAAATTCGTAAATGCATTGGTAGCTTTAGAGACAAGAATCTCGGATATTTTAGGTATTTATCAAATAGCTCTCCTGCGTAAGCAACTATTTCTTAAATATTCATCACATTGAAAATTTGTAAATAACACATTTTGAGATGATGCGTTTGTGAGAGCGGAATATTTGAAATAAAGACAATGAAAGAAATACGCCAACGTATAGTCATTTTCTGTAATCCAATGTAAGCAATGAAACACTTTGAAAGAAATTAGGTATTATATTTATCAAAGTGACTTCGTAGTCAATACCCAGTAAATTAAAAATACAATTTTATTTACCATGCAACTATTTTAAATTTTAAAGCTATAAGTGAAATCCATTAGTTATGTTTCTAATAAAAATATTAACAGAATTGGCTGGTCTAAAGGCTAGTTTATGCAAGGGATTTTCTTGAAAGCCTTGGTCCTATCTTTGCGATGCAAAATTTATCAACCTCAATGCTCATAACAACACTTCATTGTTGTCCAAAGTTGTTGTCTCTCTTTCTCTTTCCACATACACACACTCTTATTAGAAGCGCACATGCGCGATGTATGTTAAAGATACTATTTTCAATAAAGCAGATCAAATGCTACAAATATTTCATATTTCATGTTTCGAAAGAGCATTTTCTGTTCCGTTCGTCTTGTTTTGCAGGAGTATACAACGCTTTCAGCTTAAGTGTGAAGAAAATCTTTGACAAGATCGAAATTCCCATGCATGCTTGGTTCCCTTGACATATGGGGGTAGCTAAACGTCCCGTCCTTTTCTCTATAAACTTAGAACGGGGCAACTTTGCTTCGTCATTATGACAGGTTCTTCACGTTTCGTCTCCTTTTCTGCTGCTGACAACCCAGCTATATTGATGTGAAAAAAGGTTCTGTTGCGCAGATGAAATGAAAAAAGAAAACAAGAGACATCTCAGCAGTAAATCAGTGACGTCTAGTTGACAAAGCTGGGCTTCTAATGCTAACCACTGTATTTTGTGTGAGCTAATGATGTCGGGAGGATCCTTTCGGGTGTTCGTGTCCCTTTTCTGCGCGTTTCTTAGTTTCTTTGCCTAACTGTGAGTTATCCACGCTTGCTCTAGCATTTTGCTTCACTTAAACGTTTCTCTGCATATTTTTTGCAAAAACGATTACGATGCCTTTTTTCAATACGTCTGATAAAGGGAACCATGATTTAGAACTCTTCTTCATCTTCTGAATAGTCCTGTTCATTTATGGTCCTCTACCCCTTATGCCATTTTAGGCGTCGGGTGAGGGAGCCACGACTATGGATCAGAGAGACTATACCGCTCGCAAAAGTTAAAGGCATATGAACGCTGGCCAATGCTCAAGCGGTGTTGCCAAGTGTAGAACGTGTACCGCAGAGGCTCGGTACATTAGAGCTACTTTACGCGCCAGCAAATGCTTTGGCTATACTTTCCGTAATTAAACAACATATTAAATACTGTGCTGGGACCATTTCGGGACCGCCAGCCAGGGACCTTTGGGGCTCTGGTCGCCTGCCTGGGACCACTAGGGCTCGGCTGCTGGGCTCGTTGCCGTCCCGCTGTGGGTGAGCGAGTTCGTTGTCCTGGCCTGTCGGAGGAAGTCTCTATATAAGTAAACTGTAGGGATCCTGCCCTCTGTACTGTCGTGGCTGCTTGGGAGGCCGATCTCTGTCTCCTTCGCCTCATCCTTCCTCCCGGGAGTGTTCCCACTTTGGGGCATAGGAACAATGGGCACAGCATGGTGGCCTACGTACCGAATCCCCTCCGTAATGAAATCCTAGTACTCATCCTAATACTCATGGCATGCTGTATTTATGTGCTGCACAATTTAGAACTTTCCATTTGCAGAAACACTCTTTTCACTTACTAAGCAAAACAATATCTTAACAGCTCCACTAAAAATGTTATTAGTAAACTCTTTCACATATTTTGATAATACGGCAGATGAGACACTTATGTAGGCGTCATTTCTCTCACTAAAGCACAAACACTGTTTAAATAATTAACTTCCTCATTGTCAAAAATCGACACGCAAATGAGCTCTGAATTAACTGTTGAGCCGAGAAGTTGATGTGAAGGAAACCCAGGAAGCACCAAACCACTGCGGGCCAACCCAGGGTCATAAAATTAATTAAAACCATAAAGCTTTTATCAAACCTTAATTATAATTTATTTTATTGCTACACTTTGCGCTCACCAGTATATAAACATACAATAACAATAAACCTCTGTCCTATCTCCATATAGTATTTACTTCCAGCTACATTTTGTATTGATCAACCCAGACACATAAAGTAAAAATAAACTTCTGGTCCCGAACTGAGAGGAAAGAGCCCCATAAAACAACACGGCTCCCCAAAAAGCAACATATGAAAACCCAAAGCGGGTATCGGGAAACCCGAACATGGAGGAGCACTTACCCAGACACACAGACGCGACGCGAGCCAGGCACACACTACTCTGCCGGTTTGAGGGAGCCACCCAAGAAGCCTCGGGCACCGCAGCGCCCCCAAATAGGAACGGCGGAAGACCAAAGCAACGTGACAGCAACGCCTTCAACCGGAAGGGCAAGTAAAAGGTGCCGGAGGGAAAACAAACGGCACAGTGGGCATGCCTCATACTGATGGTTAGATTTCCTTAGTTGCGCAATATTATTTCATAAGACGCCCGGATGTATTTCTGTTAAACGGATATAAATAAACACGCTGAATACCCGGTGTTGATTGTAAGTCATATTCATCATAAGTTTATTACGTTTGGTTTCCTCCAGAGTTTTCCTAGAATATACATGCATTTGTAAATAAATACACATTTTTATACATCTTTTGCTTGGTTATTTCCAGAGATTTCAATAATTACCAGTAATATTAATATTACTATATAAAAGGAAATTTACAACTTAAAGTCGTAGTCAAGTGTAAACTAATAACTTTTTCATGCAAAACATAAAATATGCATTTTTCCTTGGAAAATTGTATGTTAACATTTATATGTTAACAAATACTTCTCAAATTTTCTGGGCAAGTGTGGCATATGAAATTTATCACGTAACTGTACTTTTAAGTATACAAAAAGGAATAAGCATTTTGCCTAAAAATCTGGTTTCTCCTAATTATGTATTTGGTTATTCATTTTATATCTAAGGTATTAGAAGCAAGAAACTATAGCGGTAAGATAAGCGTACCTTACGTAGCAAATAACGGACGGTAACTACTGCATAGCAATTGAGTTGGTAAATAACCTAAGTTTTAGCTGTTCCAGTGCCGGTCTGCTACATTCAAAGCTTTTGAAGTACACATTTAACCAGAGAAATAACATCTACTCGTATTTTGCTTCATCTCTACCAGACCATCTAGGCAGTAAGTGACCACAGAACTTAGGATTGGAGACTAACGTGCTAACCATAGACTACATGCTGACATTCTTCTTCATTTGTATTAATTTTCTCGTCACATCAACTATAGATTTTGACTTATTACAAAACTCTTTTGAGAAATTTATTAGAGTAAAATAAGAATCAGTTTGAAACAGAAAATGTTTCTGCTGTTTCACGTTGAGTTGTTTTGTGTAGAGAAGCTAATCACTATTTTCCCTATCTGTTGATGTGAAGGTCGTTATCCCGTATCCGAAAGCAGACCAACACGAAGAACTACATCGCAATATGTTAAGAAATAGCATTTGTCACATTTTAGAGTGGCTGTTAATAGGCTAATGCCTTTCTGATTGATAGGCACATCTTACTATGTATATTTCAGAGAATTCAAGCGTGCAAACAATTTTCTTTTTAACCATTTGTTTAAGTCCTTACCCATGGATTTTTCAGATATATTTAACTACTATAGACTATTTTGCATTGCAGCTTAAAGTTGAATTTTGCGTTCACCTGCGATGTCATAAAGCAAAAACAAAACGTATGCACTCTAGTTATGATGAGTTAGGCTTGAAAATAAGTAAATCCTTTTCTTTTTCACTATATTGCATTCCGTACTCCATAGAATTGTCTATCGCTGCACTTTGTTATATGTTGCTATTTCATTGCATAGTTACGGCACATCAATCGATTCTGAGTACATAGTATGTGTCTAACTCTGAACGAGGGATACAGAACACATATCAATGTTGAGAGTACGTAAAATATCAGTGGCAAAATGAAATTAAATATGAAAGTAAAATAGTATAGGAGGTTATGGTAATTAGTTTTCTTGTAAATGATAACAGAGATACTTTTGGTTAAAACACTGAAGCCACAGCCTATGTGGAAGGCTGTCGGCTTGAGAAGTAACAACTGGAGACGGTGTGTCGCTTTATAAGTTAAAACAGGTAGTTTTATATGAGAATAGTCTATAAAAAGGGCTCGATAACACTTATCAAATGCGAAGGCTGATAGTTCAAAAATATAAATATAAGAGACTATATTCATGTCCTTCCATGTTAGTGTACGAGTGTATAAGGTTCTCAAAGAATCCTTAGAAATATTTTTCATTCTGTGGTAATGGGGAAGAAGGGAAACTGAAGAATGTTAGGTTTCTTACCCTCTTTCCCTCGCTTTATCTTTCTTTACCTTCGGTGAAATGAACATGGGCGGAAGAGCAGAAAAGGGTCAGAGTAAACTGAAATGAGTGGGTGGGATAAAATCTACCTTACAGCCAAAGTTCTGGAAGTGATTGCCTCTCTTGACTTGCATAAGTAAAGGTTTCGTTTTAATTCTTCAGGAATGAAACGAACAAAGAAGTGTTCTTCCAAGAGCAGAATATCGTACACGAATAAAGGTACACTTTAGAATGGTTTTCGTAAACACTGGACACTAATCGGAATTACAAATTTACTTAATAATAATTTCCTTTACCGCTCAATTATTGCGAAATGCATAGTCCTAAACATACAAATTAAAAGTCCTGCACAATGCTAAAAAATAGTAGCATGCAGCATTCTACCGCTGTATCACAGCCTGTTATCCAACTGTAGTAATCAAAACCCTTATTAATTGTAAATAAGTTAAGTAATTGTTTACAATACCAAGTTAAGTTACTTTCTGAGATTCTTTCAAGTGAATTATTTAAATAATGCAAACATACAGGTTATTCATAATATTCTGAATAGTTCTGTTTCGTGTTATATTTTAGGATTCTCTTCATAACTTCAGGTAGCTAAATAGAAATTGAGGAAACCATCATCTCTGACTTTATTGAAATTTTAATATTTGAATTCAGATGATAAATGGAAAAAGCTACACAAGCGCTTTATGTAGTTTTATCTGAGGCACAAATAAGAACTTCACTTACGCGAACACACTTTCGAGTAGAAGGATTCATAATTTCAATGTATTCATCCCAAATTAGCACAAATCAATGAATATTTTTCTGTTTCTGGTGTACCGGACACTCCTTGTTCTCGACGTCGGGATAACTGTTACCTTGGCCGCCTCCATCCTTAAGGCTGCCGTTAGCGCCTCGTGGATGCTTTTATAATCGCCGAGCATTAGGCACTGAATGATCTCCGTTTCTCGTACCCCGTCAATGAATATGTAGGCAGGTTCCCGGGATACGAGCTCTGGTGGGAGGTCGACTTGGGCCTTGCTAGCCAGTTGTTCCACTGCCAGGGCGAACTCAAGCAGCGTCTCCCCTGGCTGCTGTGACCTCGCCTTTAGCTGGCTGCGGTACGCTGCGGCTAAGCGGTGGTTTCCAAAACGATTCTCCAGGTCCTCCCAGATGTCCTTGGGCGCCGCCGTTATCTGTACTGCGTTCAGGACTTCCGCGGCCCGTCCCTGGAGGCTGGCTATTAACTGCGTGGCCTCTTCCTCTGGTGACCATTTGTTGTGTTTGGCCACTGCGTCGAATTGGAGGCGGAAGACTTCGAAAGTTGACGCGCCGTCATAATTCCGAGGTTTGACGCGCGCCGATGTTGTGTCGCGTCCCGGCACGTCGGCCTTCAAACCCTTCAACCTCCTGCTGACATCGTCCTCCACCATGGCGTTCAGGGACTTGACGCTGCTGTCCGCCTTTCCTTCCAGCTCATTAACGCGGTTTGCCAGGTGTTCGACGCACTCGTCCACTTGGCCGATCCGCTTTCCGAGCCCCGTGACGTCCTTCTTCACGCCGGCCAACTCTTCCTCAAATTTGCGGCGAGGGCCTCGTTCGCAACCTTCATTTCTTCCATCTTCTCCGTGAGGTTATCGTTAGGCGTCTTCATTTCTTCCAGCTTTGCGGCCAGATTGTTATTTGCCGTCTCCGTCTTCGCAGCTAGGTTGTCAGTCTCCGTCTTTATTTCTTGCAGTTCCAATGCCAGGTTGTTGTTTGCCGTCTCCAACTTCTTTTCCATTTTCTCGGTGATGTCATTTGCCGTCTTCATTTCCGAGGTCAGTTCGGGCTTCATTTCCATCATCTTCTCCAAAATCTTTTCCAATGCAGATTCCATGGCCGCTGTCCCACTTCTGACGCCAGTTGTGACTTTGTGGGTTCATGAAATTAAAAGTCCAATTGCACACACTCAAACTCTTCTTTATTTCCACCGAATTACAGTTCGGAACACTTACCGATTACATAGATTACGTGGCGCACACAATTACAATTCACCAGTTCGTCTGTCACAGGCCCACTCTAACTCACAATTACGTACAACGCCTCTGATACACGCACACAGTCTTCTCGTCCGTACACTAGCACGGCGCTCTGCTCGCCAAGAACTGAACTGACTTCTCGGTTGCTCGTCCCTCTATTTATAGGTGGCTAAAAGTTTCTAGAGAATTCTTTATCATGGAGGGGAAAATATTCCGGAGATTTCGCGTTCTTTCAGGCGGCAGGGGGAGGGGGGAACGAAGATTTAGCCACCCCCGTGGTTTCCCCTCCCTCCACTCTGTCTCGCCTCCGCAGGCGGCAGCTGACCGGCGAGGGTGTGGTACAGATGCCACACGCCCCGCTCCACTGGCCATCCCCTCGCGTAGCCGACCACAAGTTTGCCGATTGGGTAACAATATTTTGCTCAAAATTAACACCTGTTGTTAATTGATTTATTGTTATATATTTTATTCTAAAGTTTATCTTGAATTCACTAAACAATTAGTCTTTTATGATGCCATTAAGTAGATATTCTGATTATTTGTGATTGTTACAATTTTTTATGATGGGGTTTTATATGGTTCTCAATTTGTTTATGAACAGTGTTTATAACGCTTTTATGCTGTGCCTTTGTTCATTTTGGCTCCGCTTGCTGTTTTGTTTGCTTTCATTTTGCAGCTCGCTCATGTTTCCCTGGTTTCACCTGTTACCTATACACTTTTCCCATTTTGGCGACACCCGCTCTGTGCGGCTAAGCTTGGTCGTCTTCCAGTGGCTGACTTTATGGGATCCAGGGAGGGTGCTGTTTTCTACGTCACCTTTAGCTCTACGGCATCTTGCGGTTTGCTCAGTTCAGCTCCTTACCAGCTCTTTTGGAGTTTTTCGCGTCGGAGCAACTTGTGGTCCCGCTGGGGGCATCTGTGGTTTCTGGTGCCTCTCAGCGCGTGAATTATGACCTTGAGCCGCCTGCAACTTTACGCAAGTTTACGTCACTGCATTAGTGCAAGAGTTCTGTACTGTGCTTGTTCCCTCCCTGTGATCGCTAATTTGTCAGTGTTCCAGTGTGAAAAGGATTTCATCAAATATGACTTGAGTTTCGGGTGCGTGGTGCCGTGCGGATGAGTGTTTTCATCTCCCTTGCTTTTACCTTGTTCCCGGTTTCCTGTCCTCCCGAACCGGCATTGTGATAAGGTGAGGGGCATGTGCCGATTGGCACAGAGGCTTATTGCAGGTAATTGTCAGATTTCCCTATAGGGGCGGTGGTAGTGGCTTAAGGTGTTTTGTTTAGTGGTTGCCTGCGCCACCGTCTCTATCGGGAGGTCGAAGCTGGGTTCCTTGCCTTGAGCGAGGCAGTTGGGGTTTAGGGCTCGTCACAGCAAGCGGTGTGAATTGTGAAGGATATTTTTAAAACTGTTCGTTCGTTCTCGTGATGTTGAAGGGCATTCAAAACTGTTAGTCTACTTTTATATAGAAGCATATGTTCTATTTTCACGAATGTTCAATGTTCGTTGTTGTGAAATCATTGTACAGACTAAAATGTATTTGTAAAGGGGAGAAGTTAATTAAAGTTCTGGTGCACCACCTTGAACATTGCAGATTTGCTACGATTGAAGGTACAGAACATTACAGGAGTTAGAATAAATCTAATCGTAGGCAGAAAACAAAACTAATGCCGAGCAAGAACTGAAAGAAAGAACATAGGAAGATAATAGACGACGCAATAGATGGACATCTCGGTAGAAAGGAAAGGAAAGCTATAGCATAATAGATGTTATGGTGGCGGAAAGCTATGCTGCTGCTATGAGGGAACCTGGTAGCGAATAAATCTTGAAGAGGCCATGCAGATGATTGGTTGGGAGGTGACATAAAGGGGTGGTGCATAATTTAAAATGCGCACTAGAGTTCCTGGACCCCGACACCCAATCAGTTTGAGGGTACCGTAATGATATCAGAGTTCCAAAGTCCGGGGGAGAACTATCTCTTTGCTAGGAGACATATGATGCTCACAAAAGATCAGATAAGAGCATGATGTGGCCACCTGGGACCAGAGCAGAATTTAGCGAATGGTTGTATTTTCAGGAGCACAAAGGTAAAATTTCCGAAGCCTCAGAATTCTGGAACGGTCCACAGAGTATGCCACTCGTATCAGCGTATTCCGCATTTACGGTGAATCCTGAGGAAAGATGATGATGGTCCTCCTTTATCCACTTTCCCCATATAACAGGCGTTATAGTCAACCAATTTTGAGCAAGAGGTGTAAAATGCAGTGGTGATGACCAAAAGATTTCACAGAGAAGTAACGCTTTCGACCGATGTAAACATCGAAAGGGCTATTCATAGCTAATACCTAGAATCCTTTAGATGTTTATCTTCTTATTGGCCTCTATATCGTTGTGAAATTCTAATAAGCACCTGCTAAACATTAAACGGGTAGAAAATATTTTCAAGAAAATTTTTCCAGTTAGTCATACGACTAACGCATCCACTCTTTGTAATTTGTATATTACTAACTGAAAGATTTGCGTCCACATCACGAAGAATTCGATCTCTATGGGCGATCCTTTGCAACTTTTTTTAAAGCATAGTGTTAGTGATATACGTAAGGGTCTGTTGCGGCACTTTTCTGATTAGAGCTCATGTGAAGCTGATGCGCTCCGATCAGCAAGGCCACGTATGCAATACATAATCTTTTGCTTATTCATAGAATAAGTTCTTATACAATCTCGAGCCTATTACAAACCAAACAGGTAGCTATCAATCTGTGGATCACAAATCAGTTTCTTTTTCGTCACAACGAAGGGGCAAAATTCCTTTAAAACATAAGAAACTATTTCATATAGTCCTAATGTGAGCTTTTCCACTGTTTCAATTTTACGGAGTGTCCCTTAAGCAGGGTTAATAACATACAGTAAATAATATTTCAAGTT
Organism: Mantis religiosa; assembly: GCA_030765055.1. NCBI lineage: Eukaryota > Metazoa > Arthropoda > Insecta > Mantodea > Mantidae > Mantis > Mantis religiosa. The sequence goes on from CM060953.1 coordinate 104,066,405, forward strand.
CTTAAGTTATACTAATGTTTTTAATGCTTACGTAGGTTGCTCATAATAATACTAATTAAATTTAAACTTTGAAAGGTGTGCGGAAATGAAAGAGTAAATCTTGAAGCATTTGATGCACTTAATTTGAAACTGCAATCAGTTTTTCTGTAGCACCCACGGACATTTTACAGTGATAAATTGTAACTCAAAATTACCTCAGCAGTTCTAAAAGTGTGTCCTCTATTAAAGAAAGTATGAAAATATATCAAAATGTTACTATGTAGTTATTTATTTTAGCAGAAAACGTGTTTCTTACAATAAAATCGCCAGTAAGATTTAGGTGGTTGAAGGGAATAATTACTTTAAACTTTTCCTTTTATAAGTTTTCCGATCCTATCTTATTAGGTACCAGCAGTAATCACCCTTTATAACGTTGTTCCATGTGCAAAATGGCTTGATGTAAACGTTAACCTTGTTCTTCGCTTACTGAACCCAAATTATCCAGAAATATCCAAATGGAAATGAAGTACGTGAATTTTAAGAAACATCTTCTTCTGATACATATATTTGAAGAAGGTTCTGTACCAGATGTTTATAGTTGTTTCCTTTTTAATTACCAAGGACACCATTACCATATTCCTTTCAATTTAATTTTGTGTCAAAATTGTTGTCATTCATCACTGTTCTGTGTTCAAGTCCAACGAATACACCTTTTAATTTACATCACTCAAACCAGCGAAAAGAGTTCTGAGATGTTTGAAATCCACGCCGATTTTGTCATGCCTTTCACAAATTCTTTCATCAGCCCTAAGTTAATGTGTAAAGGCGGAAGAAAAACATTCTGTGCACCAACCACTGGTTTCCATTTTATATTATATTGCTCTTAAGTGAATTTGCCTCTTTCGACCCATTTTTTAACTTTGTTTTTCTATATCACAACTGTCTCATAGACACAGGAAACATGACTGCCTCACGTTCAAGAGGTCTCGAGTTCGACTCTCGGTCAGGGAGAGTGACCTGGATAAGGTTTCTCCAGGGTTTTCCCTTTCCTCAATGATGAATGTTGGAACCCTATGGATCCTGGGATCATTTGAGCATCTTTCACCCATTTCATTCACCGTCCGATATGACTTGAGGACGTAAATTAAAATGATGATGATGATGATGATGATGATGATGATGATGATGGGTAGATTATCTCCATGTGAGACTGGTCTTAAGGCTGAAGGGACATGGTTGGGGTATTATATGGCTGTTTTGATTTTTGAAGAAAATTCTGTTACGTTTCTGTTAGGCATCTCTGCATGACTAGTTGGTTGACGACATATATTAGGTAAACCAGAAGGCAAATGTACTTTCCTACCCCTTAACTACTGAGCCAGTTTTATATCACAAGACTTACAAGTTAACTGAGGTGCCAACTGCGATTCTTGTCAACTAATGGACACCCAAAATAATATGTACGAGGGCCGTTTTTTTTCAACCTCCGATAGGCTATAAATAAAACACAAGTTCATATAAAACAATAATTTTATTACCAAAAGAATAGTACACTTATGGTTACTTTTTGACATAATCACCGAAGAGATTGAGACATTTGTCACATCTGTGGACAAGCTTTTCAATTCCCTCTTCAAAGAAAGTTGCCGCCAGTGAATTCAAGTAGTCCTTGACGTTCGTTTGAAGGTCCTCATTGGTTTGAAATCGCTTCCCACCAAGCCACGTCTTCAGTTGAGGAAAAAGGTGAAAGTCACTGGGTGCTAAGTCAGGACTGTATGGCGGATGATTTGCGTCCTTGACCTCCTTCATCATGCACATAATTACGACCATCTTTAAACTTTCGACACCATTCACGAACAACACCATCACTCATGAAGTTTTCGCCATACACACGACTCATCCTCCGATGGATTTCTGCAGCACCATGGCCTTCAGCCTGTAGAAAACGAATTACACTTCGCAATTCGCACTTGGCGGGAGCATCAATAATGGCGGCCATGTTTACGTGGCTGTAGCACAACGCCGACTGACGACTGAATGTCAAAAATGGCGGAGTGTGTAGTGCGAGAGCTGCGCAGTCGCCGACAGCGCATACCCGCTTTCTGCTGCCCGCGTAGCGTCGGCATGGAGCGATCGGAGGTTGAAAAAAAAAACAGCCCACGTACATGGAGTTTTTAGAGTATTAAAACCCTGTCACCATTGAGGTTTTTGAGTAAATTCACCGCATATGTATCAAAATATGTTTGGATAGTCTTTGTATTTGTTTCTTCATACTGCTTCACTGTTTGACTCGCAGCAGAATACTAACTGTGACTGTTTTCGTTACCAGGCAATGACACCTTCTCTCGTATCTAAAATAAACAAGTACTAAGAGGGTCAAGGGAGACTAATGTGAGACTTGGGAATTATGTATAATGCATGGAAATCTATGAAAGCTGAGTATATAATGGTTAGATGAGATAGCCGATAATTACAATGCCGTGCGTGGTAGGAAAATATTAAATTTCTTTTGTATACAGCGTGTAAGGCTTGGTGTAATTCAAGTAGTCCGCTTTACTGCACAACTTTTATTGTTTATCAGTGTCATGCAACATTTTACAATTAGTGCTCTGTGGGCACAGCAATTAATCCTTATGAAATAGTTCAATCGCCCAGCATTTCTTTCTTTAAATTTTTCCAACGCCAGTAATCAGACACACACACACACACACACACACACACACACACACACACACACACACACACATACACACAGATATATATATAATATATACCCTCATATTTACCATTTTAAACATATGTAACACATGAAAATTACTTGTTTCACACTAGCCGTGTGTAGGCTAAAGTAAGGAAGGATAGAGTCAGAATGAAAAGTTCAATGTCTTAGCTGGGATTTGAAGCACGGATCTCCTGTTTGCCGTCCAGCCGCTCTAACCCCTGAGCTACTATGGCCAACGTGCCGAGATGACATTAAATTCTCCAACTGATTCGTAATTTTCCCGGAAAACCACTTAGGAGTTCTCATAAACACATGAGACAACTACCTCAATGGTGACTTACAGCATGTAAGTACTTTAAGGCCCGGGCTTTATAGTTAACCACTATTAGGTCAATTAATGGAAATTATATTTAACCACTAGGACTCATACGGGTGTGTGTTTTGGCTTTCATGTACATGTTTTCTTAACGAGCACGAGTTTTCACAATGTGGCAATGTCTAATAAATAAAAGTAATAAACCAAAAATTAAAATTTCTTGGAATTTTAAAAACGCAGACTGGGTCAGTTTCCAAAATGAGATAGAAGAGAAGTGTAGTATACTGTTAGAATCAGAGTTCAAGTCAACAGATGAAATGAACAAAAGAATTTGTGAAACATTATTGACAACAGCCAAGACACACATTCCCAAAGGAAAGTTAAAGTAATATAGCTACTTTTGGTCCCCATCCCTATCTAAGTTAAAACACGAAATAAATATAGCAAGAGTTAAAACCGAAAGAACCAAGTGTACAGAAGATGTACAAAGCTGGAGAAGAAAAGCAGCTGTTTCTAAGAAAGAATTAGGTAATTCCAGCAAAGAAGACCAGTTTTACAAATTATGTAGAACATATGGACTATAGAAAAGATGGAAATAAAATCTACAAATTTCTTAATAAAACAAAATTATCAAAAAATACATCAGAACCATTAAAATATAATAACAAAAACTTAACTACATATAGAGAAATAGCAGAATCCCTTAACAAGTTTTATGCTCAGTCACAAAGAATACCCCATGCATACAAGAAAGCAGATAAAGCTATCAAAAAAACTATTAGAGAAACTAATAAATCAGAAGACCTACAAAATGATATTTTTAATCAAGACTAACAAAATGGAACTGGATCTAGCAATAGAACAACTACAGAACAAAAAATCTCCAGGACCTGGCAATATCCTCCCAGAGTTTATTAAACACCTTGGCAGGAAAGGAAAAGAAATCCTACTGAAATTGTATAACACATCTTGGAAAACGACTGTACCCTCCAACTGGAAAAAAGCCATTATCATCCCGATTTTAAAGAAAAACAAACCCCCAAACAATATTAATAGTTTCAGACCAATATGTTTAACCAGCATTATTGCAAAAGTGATGGAAAGAATGGTAGTATCTAGACTTAACTGGTTCCTAGAATACTATAACGTAATTAATAGTTCACAAACCGGCTTCAGACGGAATCATAGTACAAGTGAAAATGTACTTCTTCTAAGTCAGGATATCAAGGAAGCTTTCAATAGAAAGGAGGATACCCCAGCAGTATTCACTGATTTTCAATCAGCATATAACTCAGTCTGGAGAAACAAATTAATTGAAATGTTGCAATCAATAGGTGTGAAAAGTAACATGCTTAAATGGATAACTGAGTTTATCTCACAAAGATTTTGTGCTACAAAATATAATACATACATTTCCAAATATAAACAAACACACCGAGAACTTCCACAAGGTGCTGTCCTGAGCACAACACTCTTTAATATTTATATAAATGACCTTCCACCAATAATAAAAACACCAGAAACCAAAATTGCTTTTTTGCTGACGATGTAGTCATCTGGAACCCAGACTCTCCAAAAAAATCAAAATTAATTAATACCAGAATAGAAACAGCCCTAAACAAAGTACATGAATGGAGCTCCAAAACCCTCATGACTATTAATATAGAAAAAGCAAATTATGAACTATTTACACCAAAATATAAAGCAGTGAACATTAACATAGATTACAATGGTAAACCACTCAAAGCAGTTGATGATGCCAAATACTTGGGCATCACTTTTGACAGAAAACTTAGTTGGAAAAGACACGTAACAAATATCTCAGAAAAGGTTCTGAAGAGAAAGAAACTGCAAATCCTGAAAAGGTTCGCTGGTGTTAAATGGGGTTGCTCAAGGAGAGTCCTTAACACAACATATAAAATGTATATCAAACCAAACCTCTTGTACTGTTCTGAAGTCTTAATAACAGCAACAAATGCTAACATCCAAAAACTTGAACAAATACAAAATCAGGCTCTTCGTCTAATCACTGGAGCAGTTAAATCCACACCTGTTGAAGCCATGCTTGCCTTAACATGGATCCTACCAATAAAAACAAAAATAGAAGAACAAGCATTGCTTCAACATGAGAAAATGTTACGGCTACCAAACTCTAAATGGACAGAAAAGAACCTCCCTCCTCTAGTTCTTAAAACTCATAGTAGTTTCCTAGAAAGGGCAAAACAGATTAAATCTAAATTAAACATTCCTAACACCAGAGAAAATCTACTTATAAGAGAGAATACATTAGAATTATTGCAACAAACCTTCAGTTTGGAATTAACAGACAAAACAAGTAAATCAGACACATCAAAGGAAATACAAAATCTTCTAGAACTGGAAACAATCAATACCAGATATCCCACAGAAGAATGGCTACACATATATACTGATGGATCCACCAAAGAAAACCTTACTGGAGCTGGAGTTACATGTTCACATTTTTCCTTTTATCATTCTGTTGGCAGAGACAGAACAAATTATGATGGAGAAATAGAGACTATACACATTGCTCTCCGACAATTACTAAATCTTCCCTTAAATAAATTTAACAAGGCAGTAATTCTCTCAGATTCTATGCTTCAATTCAAGGAATATGTTCAAATACTACAAAGAAGTCAACAAAAATTAGAGAATGCTACAAAATGTTAACACACCTCCAAAAAGTTAATAAGATTGTCCATTTCCAATGGATTCCAGCATACTGTGGCGTCATGGGGAACGAAACTGCAGATATACTTGCAAAGAAAGGCACAACAGTAAAGCAAAGGTCTAAATTTAATTTCTCATATTCCTCAATAAAACGCTTGATCACTACAAAATTTTCTCACTCATACCTACAAGAAATAGAAACAAACGCCAAAGACAAAAAATGGATCACACTACTTTCCAACACAGATATAATCCCCCAGAGACCAAGAAAAACAGCAGTTGCAGCCTTCAGACTATTGACAAATCGCAGACTGTGTGGCAAGTCATCTCTACAAAATAGGTATCTCAGCTTCACCAATATGTGTCCTTCATTCATTTCCAGAAGAAATGAATGAATACCACTTGAAGACCTGATAAGCATTAAGATCAGAAGAAACTATTGTTCAAAAGTATTGGAAAGCACGAATGCTAATGGCTTCATTGCCAGATGCAAGGCATTAGAAAACAACAACATATTTAAATACTATTAGGTAAATTAATGGAAATTAATTGACCTAATGGTGGTTAACAAAGCCCGGGCCTTAAAGTAATTACATGTTGTAAGTCGCCATTAAGGTAGCTTTCTCATGTGTTTATGACAAATCCTAAGTGGTTTACCGGGAAAAACACGAATCAGTTGGAGAATTTAATGTCATGTCGGACGTTGGCCATAGTAGCTCAAGGGTTAGAACGGCTGGACGGCAACCAGAAGATCCGTGGTTCAAACCCCGGCTATGGCATTGATTGTTTTCAGTCTGACTCTATCTTTCCATATGTAACACAGCTATAAGAAAACGCATTGCCTCAGGATTATCAAGAGATGGATGCAGAGCATAATACAGAAATAGATAAGTAACAAGCTCACTCATTGTAAACACCCTAAGAGCTGTCAACAAATAATTAGAATTTTTTGGATTGTCTAGTCTCAACTTCTTGAACCTCTGTGGACATTATCAAAGCTATATAAGCGAGCCCTGTCTCAAGGAAGCGAGTGAGTTAATGTGTGTGATTGAATGAAGGAGTGAGTGATGAATGATTTAGTTTTTGTTGCGACAAAAAGTTGTATTTTACGAGCGGTTTTGTGATTACATTGAGAATAGTACGTGTTTATATTAACTGCAAGGACTCTCAAACGAGAGTCAGACAACAGGCTACTTATGTGCTGCATTTTTTATTATGTTGCAAAGTTAAAGAACTGTCAGTGAGACTTGGAACTGATTCACATTAGGAAAGTAACATGCACCATTTCAGGTAAAACGTAAATTGGTTAATGTATACAAAGCGGAACGTCAGTTTAAACTGCAGGATAATTGTTGTAAAGAGTAAAATTTAAATACAATGATAATAAAATACTACAAAACGTATTCCCTGGTACAGAAAAAAATAATCTCTTAAATCGATACGATGAGAACGGTAGTGGAATGCGGAATGGTGGATATATAAAACGAAATAAAGTGTGTACATTTTGGAATGCAGAAAATAAAGACAAAAACGAACAGCTTTATGGAATAACTGAGGAAGGAAACGAGAATATGAAATACGAAACTTGGCCATCGTGCTGAGAGCAAAGGAAGAGATGAAAACGGAAATGAAATCCTGAATGGAAGAGTGTAAAATGCAACAAACCTGAAGACTGCAATAGACAAAGTGAAATCCCAATTGGTTTTCAACATCGACTGTAGGAACTCTGAGATAACTGCAAAGGTGAAAGTCCCGAAATACTAATGTGCAGTGGAATTAAAAGATATTAAATCTGACAAGACAGGTAAAATTAATGTGGCGTAAGAGTATCTGCATCAGGAAGAACAAGGGCCTGAGGTGTATACAAAAGGAAATAAGATGATAGAGGAAGAACTGAGCAGGAATCAGAATCAGTGGTTGACGAAGAGAGCTGCAACTGACTCCATTTGATATACAACCTGCAGTTTGTTGAAATAATGAGAGCGCGCCACGGTAGCGTAGATGGTTGTGTGTCTGCCTCACGTTCAAGAGATCCCGAGTTGGAATCTCGGTCAGGGTGAATTATATGGACAAGGCTTTACCGGGGACTTTCCTTACCCTGAAAGACGAATGTCAGGTATCTCTAAGCTCCATGGACCCCGGGCACATTGGAGCATCATTTCACTTATTTCCGTCATCGTCCGATATGACTAAATTTTGGAGGACGTAAATTAAAAATAATAATGAGTCGAGGAGCAACTATCTGATCGAAAATATTAAGACCGATCTTTAAGGACAGAGAACCAGATATAGCACCGACGAAGACGATCTGTTGCTTCTAAATGTCTGACATTTGGACAGTGTAGTTCCCTATGTAATGATGTGTTTAAATGAATTTGGGGAATTTGCAAACGTGAAAACCTGGGTTGAACGGCTTGTGCTTCTGAGGAGTATGCTCAAGGAAGTTGGTGTTGTCGGTGTTAATGGAGGGCACGTAAATGTGGGCCCCAAGAAATTGACTCTTCGAACCGAAGTGAAGGGATTTTGCCAGCAATGTGATATCTGGGACATATATTCTTAGCTTCTTGCAATGTCAACCTCGTTGGAAGTTGATGATAGTCGATCGGGGCCACCGATCTGGATATAGCAGAGCTGTTCGGGGTAAAATATTTTAATCACAGGAAGTAAGCTAGCGAGTGTATTTGTGGTGCAACTAAAACACTGTTCTCGATCGGTTTCTGGAGGCTGTGGTGATTTCCAGTGAATGCTGTTCCCACAAGGTCTTGTATTTCTCCTCAGCTATGGAACCGAACCGAAAAACAGGCTTTGTCAATACGTCATGAAGAAAGTAAAGTGACAGCGAAAATTTTAGTTAACATTGGTGAAGTGACAGTGTGGGTTATTAGTTGATAGTGTAAACTGAATGAAGTGATGGCTAAAAAGCTGGACCTAGCACAATATTTTGAAAGTTTGAAGTTAATATTTTGATAAGTTTATTTCTTACCAAATCTGCTTCATTTTCTCTTCCCTCATAGAGAACGGGTTGAATGGGTTTGCACTATATAGAAAACAGTACTCAAAAATTATACTTTAATTTATCTCTTGTTTAGAAGTTATTGAGATCGGAAAATGGGATCTGCATACGGCTACCACAATGCCAAACTTGAACAACTCATCTCTGGAGATTTTCCGGTTTGACTCTGAGATTCCTTTGCGTTTCACATATTACAATTTCAGCAGAATAATAGGAAAATATCTCCAATTCTTCCTTATCTCTGTGGATAAATTCTTTAGTTTTCAAATTGTGGTGCAAAATTATATTATTTTATTAAAACTATTTCATTGAAATAGCAATTTTTTTCTTTAAAAATAATTCTCTCTACGTACGTATACTTTCCAAAATATTTCTTTATAACCATTAGGATAGCTGCGAAAACATTTTTAGATAGTATTAATCATTGACAAAATGTACTTAAGTGGTTGCCTTACAGTACATTTCAATAAAAATTTGGAAGTAAGTTTTACAGTACCGAGGATATGTTAAAAAATGTGTGGAATTTTTTCCACTACAACATTCTCTTAGAAACACTTTGAAAATCATTTTTGAAGATGCTAATTAATATTAGGTAATAACAATAATAAATGAATGAATGTGTATGCAAATTCCTGCTTTGAAATAGGAACACTCGAAAGCTCTTCCAAAGTTCGAGGGTTCAAACCAGGCGGAAGACAATGTTTTCAATGTAAAAATCCTTACCTTCCTTCGGAAAGGCAGTGAAACTGGTGTTCCCGTGTCGTACATTTGTGGCACTTAAACCTCCTGATAAAGAGGCTTCTGAGGAAAATTACGTGGTGTTTAACGCTCATTGTAATATCATAAAATCAGTTAATCTTGAACGTCGTCTGCTGTGAGGAAGTGGCCGTACTATTTTAGCTGTCTGCAGAAAGGAATATTGGACATTTTACATAGTTTACTAGTTTGTTCAAATTTTATTTTTGGCCGAAAGGTTTAAAGTGTATGATGTGGTTGTTCATTTATACAAAATGCTCATTTCTGTGCATTTATATTTCATTATTCTTTTTTATGCACCTATGAGTATTAAGTTTATTTATGTTAGTAAATATACATAGCATCCACAACAACACTGGAAATTTGTATAAACGTACCTCATCCACAAAGGTATATTTTAGAAGTACTAACATTTGTTATCTTAACAGCGTTCTTGGCTTCCTAAACAACGATGGTTTTGAATACTACAAATATGTCTATAGTTATCTATTTGTATGGTTCGTACATTAAAACCTTTATTTGTTTAAAATATGTTAATAAAATATGCTATCTCTTATTTATAGTGCATTTAAGTTTCTAATACTTGAATGTTTTCACCAGTTATGGATAAGTACAAGCTGTGTATAAATTGAAATTGTTAACTCTTTTTGTTGACAATGAAACAAATAGAACAAAAATTGTCTAAGTAAATAGGATAAGTAATAGATTAATTGCTACACACTTTTACCAGCTGAAGAAAGTTTTGAAAGTATGATATTTCCGGATTATTTTGGATGTGTTCACAAGCATGCGCAGCGCTCTGCTCTAATTCACTAATCATGTTGACTCTACGTTTTTGACTGTGTTCGAAGAAATAAAAGTCTAAAGGATTGATTTTGATTGATTAATTAATTTGTTTGTGGATCAAAATAAGGCCTGTGTAGACCTATTCTTCTTGTACCAAAACTGCAAGTTGTCGCACAACAGCAGTCATGATGCCTCAAGCACCTACAACTTTCCCTAGAACACCCTAGAAGTATCTTTCCCAGAATTTGCTGCTCCAGAAACAGAAGGCGTTTTCGTCTGTTTGGTTTCCTTGTTGTCTAGTGAGATGATCACTACAGAACAGATGTGGTGGCTCGTGAAAATACTTTAGTTTTACCTCGTATAAGCAACGTGAATGATGATCGCTAGAAACCTATACCATGTGAGTCCGCTACAATCTCTTACACTGTAGCACTAACTCCGGCATATGTGTAAGACTGAGCAAAAATTTGAACGACTTGTGGTGATGTAAATATATAAAACGCAATGATGTTTCAATATCGTACACATTTTTGACATCGGTAGATCTCAACATGTCTGAACATGAAGGTAGAGATACTTTCAAATATTATTAACAACTCGGTTACATTTAAATTATATAAATTTCTTTCTGAATCACAATACATACGAATATCCAATCGAAGTACACTATTCCGTAAACTACAAGTATATGACGATGATGAACTGATAGACAAATGATATTCTCCTAAAATACTTATTATATACTCTCAGAATTGCTCCTAAAGTTCCTGTAGGCATGGTTAAATGGACCAATGTTATCCACTTTTAAGCAATTCCTTTATAGGTTTGCAATTTTTTCTATTTGTCCATTTTTATCTCACCCTTTTCCCGCCGCCCATCTTGTAGCAGCTTGGTGCTCTACAAAATACGTGCTATTTTTCATTACTTTTTCTTATACTGTGCTCACAACGACAGCTATACTATGCTTTCCACACACGTTCATTCTTCGAGACATATCGAGGTGCGTATCGATCCTTCGATACTCCACCTCCTGACGTAGGCAGAGTACGGAGCGGCGCCGTGCAGAGCAGTTGTGGTCCGTCTTCCCATACAACAGCATGGCTACACCTCGGGAGCATTACAACCACGTCCTATACCGTCCACCGGTATCAGCTCTACCAGTACCTGTGTAAAAAAATCGCGTGTTTCAACATCTGCGCCCCTTTGCATTTGCAAAAGAAAGGAGGTTGGAAAGGTTTTCGAAAAGTGGCTCTTAGTGGTTGCGGGAAATAGTTCTGAATTTTGAAGAGGAAGTAATTAACTGGCACAAATCTAGCGCTCGTGGCAGAAAGACACCAGTTGCACAATGGTTCATTCAAGGGTAAGTTGTGTTTATGTGCAGTAAGGAGCGGTATTGTGCTCACGTATGACTGGTTGCATTGAATGGTAAGGGGTGAGGGAATGAATGAATGAGCCGGCAGTCGTGAGCTCTATGGAGGTCAGGTATTGTGCATTCCCACCATTTGAACAGTATTGTCGCATTTAGGCTAATCTAGATGCTCAATGAGTGTGTTTTCGTAATTTTCGTTTTGATGGGAGTTCAAGAAACCAACGATGAACAGCCTCTGAGGTCTTTACTTTACTCACCTTATATCTGCAATAAAGTAAAATTATAGAATATTTAAATGCTTATGGCTGCAAATTATAAGGATGCAGTTCGTTAGGTATAGTATGAGAGCATCTATTTATTATTAAGTCATATTAAAACTTTTATCCTTGATTTATGACATTCATAAGAATGTATCCAATTACTATTATGCACTTACATGTCATTTATAAAATAATTCATATAAACGCCTATTTCTCCATTCACCTTCTAATCATTTATTATTTTTAAACAAAATTAAAATGGCAATAATATAATATATATATTATTCCTCCAAGATCCATCGTGGTCTTGGATTTACGTAGTAGGTGGTGGGCACATTGAAATGGTTTGTATAAATTCTGTATATGGGAAATCATGCTTGTCTCCTAAATAACCGAGCAATAACCGGCCTTCGGAATTATTCTTCTCAATTGAATCAATTAAAGTAAATATATTTTGCTAGCAATACTTATCACCGTTCAATTTTCGCAGTTATTTAATAGGCTGTATATATATATATATCATATTTTCAAAATCTACGTCTTAGGATGAGCACCTTCCATTTACGAACAGAAATGCTTGCAAAATTCGTTCGATGTAGCAAAACTCGCTCCCCATCGTTCCGTTAGAACATATTACTTTTCAAGACAGACATGCCTATAAATCATATTTGTAATACATGTTATTATATTAGATGCAGTAAAACTCATTAGAAATTTAGAAAGGTATGTTTAATATTTAAAAGCACACTGACACAATTGAAACAAATTAAATATTTTGAATATTCCAGAAAAACTTTTAAGTCTAAAGCTTACGTTTAACATTAGATTTGTGCATTGCGCTGTGTTAATGTTAGCCATTTGTTAGAAATTGTAGTTACAATGTTTCATATAGACTAAAGAGGTTTCACGACCCATTTACAAAAGCTTACAAAAGTGTGCATATAGGTTCTTTTTCCAAATAGCGCTTTTATTACAGACTTGTCATAACTTTTACAACTTTCAAAATTTCTACATCAGATTTAGGGAAAGCTCCGGTGAAATTTCTCATTATTTTCTCATTGCCACTCAATTTTTGAAACGTCATTGCATTACTTTTTCACTTCAACGAAGTACCACTATTTGTTTTTAATAAAATTTTATTTAGTATTATTATGCCAAAATATAATTTTTAAACGGATTTTACAATATTAAGTATAAACTTAGCGTTTTTCTGTTGAGGTGGAACAGCTTCTCCATGTTGATTAAAGCCATTACAAATTACGTTGCATTGAGTGAATATGATCATAAATTTGTTTTACATTCTCACCAAATTTAAATTGTTAATATATTATGCAAAATAAAGTATCAAATGTTTCCAAATCATTTTAGGACATGCAGAACATTGCAATCTAACATTATTTATTATATATTTAGAGTAATTTGCTGCAATTTTGGTGCAGCATTAATCGTTTCGAAAGGAAAATTTTGTAACAGAAAGAAAACATGCTAAATGCTTTAAAAGAAGTAAAACTGCTGTTAAGATATTAGACTGTACATTTCTCACCTTAGTATTAGAATGTAAAAATAAAATTGCCAAAAACAATTAAATGAATGAGGAATACGAAAGACACAGGATTAAAGATAAAGGATTAAGAATAAGTAAATTAAAAGTAAATTAAAGATTCGACTTTTTAACCTAATGTTAGAGATTGAAGCAGTTTGTAATCCGTTTGAATAGGAATAAAGACTACACCTGTAAATATCCGCTTTACTTCCTGAGAAACAGCAGGTGACCATTGCGCGATTGATAAGTATTCAGGTGAGCTGTGGCAGCGAAATTTTAGGGTGTGTTCAAGTCCCGAAGAAAAGTGCGCCCAATTAGCTATTTGTATCCTGGTAATCCAACTGGAATGCGCAGTTTGGAAAACAGGGTTTCTAACCGATGTTTCCTATGACTTTATCGCTTTGTAGTGTGAAAGGTAACTTTGCTAACTCAGAACTATTTTCTTTCATTTATCCAGTCTTGTATCCATTGCATTAGATTGCATATTAGGAAATATTTCAACTTAGAGGATATCTGGAATGAAACAGCCGTTTCATTGAAATTCATTTAGTATGTGTTTCTGTGTATGTATGTGTGTGTGTGCGTGCGTGTGAACCAGAAGTAAGGGACGAAAACGTGAGGGATGACTACCTCATTAAAGCCTCAAAAGAAATTTAAGGAAGTTCCCAACTACATACTCATTACTAAATAAAAATATTGTTAACTTTTAGTTTCTCATAAGCTACTCACTTATTTTCTTAATGTTGAGAAGCTTCATATACTATATACTATTCCTTGCATATCATTCAAATATTATGGAATTGTAGCTACCATATATATACTGTTGTTTCTTATTAGTGTTCAGATAGATTGCCTTACTTAAATCTCGACTACTCCCGTAGCTTCATGTATAAAACAAAGTACATACATTTGTAATCTAAGCGACGCTATTTACTCGAGGAAATTTATATGAATTGGTAGTAGTACACAGAGAATAAAGTTGTATGTATAATTTGTAGAAAGTTTGTGAGTTTGTGAGTTGCTAAAAATTTGCGTGAAAATGCTGTTCAATAAAGGAGGTTTAACTACCCGATCAGATTTTGACTGAAGCTTTAATTGTTAGTTTGTATGATATATGCTAATCATAAGATGAACTTTATTTAACTTTACTAGAACTCGCCTTCCGTGTAACTACAGTTTAATTCCATGTTGTACGATGGTCTCAGCTGTATATATAAGTATAGGGGTTGTATTTTAGGAATTTCTACGTGATGAGGTTATTGAGACAACTGAAACCTTATGAGCCCATTTTTCTTAAATAGGCCTGATCATTTTCAGGTATGGAAAAGCCATGAATATATGAAACAGATCCTATACTCCGTACCGAATGCATCGTGAAAGTACAAACTGTTAAATTATACCTACAAATACAGTTGTATTTGTATTTCCATTGTGTTTCCAATTATATTTTCATTAAAATAACAATGAATGCTTAGACAATAAGCGCAAACATAACAGCTAGGAACGTTGTAATGCTATTAATTCATGCATCTCATTAACATACTCGCGTACAAACAGAGAACCAAGATCTTAGGCTTCTAAAACATGAATTCCCGCTTGTTGACTTAAATTTAAGTAAGAGTACAGAGAAAAGCAAGATTTGAAAATTTAAATAGTGGTACCTTTATCACAAAAAGTAAACAGAAATGACAATCAAGTTAACGGAACTGACACATATATTTTACTTCTTACTTTCTTTCTCATCGTGTAACATAAAATGTTGGCTTAACTTTCATTGTGAACGGTTATAATTTCAGAACATTTACAATTATTGTAAACTCGGAGGATTATATTGGGGTTGGGCACATCACAATTGGGCACAAAAGAAAAGCAATAATAACAATTGGCACATCGGACAGTATACTAGTATAATTGGTTTTACGTTTCGGGAATTAAACGGTGTTAATTCTTCACGGTCATGTTCATTATTTTGTTAAAAAATGTTTCAAGAGGTTCTTAGATAGCTACGCGTAATTAAGGCATATTTGTTTCCGAAGCACACCACATGGAGGTAACATATTACATATGCAAATCATCATCATCATCATCATCATCATCATCATCATCATCATCACCATCATCATCACCACCATCACCATCACCATCATCATCACCATCATCACCATCACCATCACCACCACCATCATCATCGTCATCACCACCACCATCATCGTCATCATCATCATCATCATCATCATCATCATCATCATTATGATCATTATTATCATTATTATCATTATTACTTTTATTATAATTATTATTATTATTATTATTATTATTATTATTATTATTATTATTATTATTATTATTATTATTATTATTATTATTATTATTATTATTATTATTATTATTATTATTATTATTATTATTATTATTATTATTATTATTATTATTATTATTATTATTATTATTATTATTATTATTATTATTATTATTATTATTATTATTATTATTATTATTATTATTATTATTATTATTATTATTATTATTATTATTATTATTATTATTATTATTATTATTATTATTATTATTATTATTATTATTATTATTATTATTATTATTATTATTATTATTATTATTATTATTATTATTATTATTATTATTATTATTATTATTATTATTATTATTATTATTATTATTATTATTATTATTATTATTATTATTATTATTATTATTATTATTATTATTATTATTATTATTATTATTATTATTATTATTATTATTATTATTATTATTATTATTATTATTATTATTATTATTATTATTATTATTATTATTATCATCACCATCATCATCATCATCATCATCATTATTATTATTATTATTATTATTATTATTATTATTATTATTATTATTATTATTATTATTATTACTATTACTATTATTATTCTGTAAAAGCTGGTCATTGGGTTTGCTGTGCCTTTATGGTTAATGTACTTGTACTTTCATTTATTTGAAAACTTATTCAGCAAGAATTCGTAATTTGCTCCACTATTTTAGTTCATTCTTGTACAAGGTTTCCATTCGAAACAGAATGTAGCCGAAAAAGCCACCGGCTGAGCTCCTCCATTTGCTGAAAGAGTGGACGCCATGAAACCAAGATAATTAATTAGTTATTTGTGTGCCCAGTGCTATTTGCACTACTGCTGATGTTAAAAGTGCACTGACAGATCCACAGCCCCATTTAGTTGTGGTGTAAAAAGAAAAGTAACGCAATTATGGTTTATGGTGTCATTATTTTTCATTGTGAATGACAACTTAACGTTAAAGTGTTATGCCTAATTTTCCTAGTGAAGGCACATTATTTGAGGGTATTAAGTTAGATTTTAAACTGTCAGGTGCGCCAACAACATTTAATTGCGGTGGAAGCGGAAACATAAAAAGGAGGAGGATGACTAGGATTGTCTGCTTCTCTCGGCCGTGAAGTGGAGTGAATGAATGAATGAACGAATTCGTGTAATTCCTTAAGTGGAACATAAGACCTTCTGAACCGCGTAACCTTGAGGCCCGTGGGCAATGTGTTGAGGATCAAAGGTTTCCTGATCCGAGAGATTCCGGGATGAGGGGTCCACCCAACGCCGGAAGTGAAAGTACGGAGATGAGGTGATAGGAAAAATGATGATGGAGCAATAGGTGGAATGCTGGCGGGGGAAACCGGAGGACCTGAGAAAACCCGCCCCAGTGCCATGTTCTCCACCACAAATCTCACTTTGCGGTCGCCTGGGATGGAACCCGGGCCGCCTTGATGAGAGCCAAACGGTCTAAACACACAGCCATCAGCCGTGAAGTACATCCAATTATTACTGTCATTTTCCAGTTGCACTAAAATTCAAAATACACTTTTAAGCGGTTCATGTATTTTGTTAAGCACAAAAAGGGGCGGGGCGATTATCATTTGAAATACATATTTTATATGTTATTATTAATTTATGCAGAGATATTCTTCAAATTTAAAAGTACACTTTAGGTAATCAATCAGTTTAGAATAACAACTCTGCGGCATACTTTAAAACTGGTTCATTAACTACGAATTTCTCTTATATGCCTAGTAATATCAGTAATAATAATGCAGTACTTAAACAGCGGGCACCTAATATTGGATTCATGCACATGCTGTGCGCACTAGTCTGCTAAGAAACGATTTTTATGGTCACAAATATTTTAAGTAGAAAATATTAATTCTGAATAAATGCTGGGATTCTCAGCATAAGAGATAACTTTTGGTGTAATATCCATAGGTGGTTTGAAAAGTTTCCAAACTAATAAAGGTAAAAAACTTTTTTTTTCTTTTTTTTCATACACACTTCTCTCAGCGATGCTCCCATCTCTGTAACCCATCCAAATAGTACCCGGCGTTTTCCTGTGCAAAATAATTGTTCACGAAGATCATTACCTCTTCATTTGCCGAAAATCTCTGTCCTTCAAGAAAATTTTCAGATGAGGGGACAAAAAGAATTAGCTTGGGGCTAGGTCTGTTGAGTAAGGCAGATGGTAAAGCAGTTCAAACCGTAATTCGTAGATTTTCACCATTGTAACTGCTGAAGTGTTGTCTTGGTGAAGCAGGGTTTTCTTTTTCTGCAGAAGTGGCAGTTTTTCCGCAAGTTCTGCCTTCACCTTGTCAAGTAATGATGCGTAGTATGCTCCTCTAATGGGCTTTCCTTTTTGAAGATAATCTAATAAAATAACTCCATGACTATTCCAAAAAAAAAAAAAAAAAAACAGTCGCCATCACTTTCCCAGCCAAAAAAAAAAACAACAGTTTTCGCTTTTTCTGGAGCCGGGTCCACCATTGTAGTCCACTATTTTGCTGTAGTTTTGTTTCAGGCGTATAATGGTGTATCCAAGTTTCATATACACTAATTAATCGGCGCCAAAACTTGGATTTATTGCACCTAAGCAATAACTGAGCCTTGGATATATTCATTTAAATACTTTTCAGTCTAACGTGGGAAAACGCGGCAGCCAACGCTCGGACAGCTTTCTCATGTGTAAATGTTGATTTAATATGTGAAAAACATGTTCTTTTGAGATATTCACATCCTTTGCTATCTCTCTAACTTTAATTCACGGTCGTCTAGCACCATTTGGTGAACTTTGGCGATTTTTTCGTCGGTAGTTGCAGTTTTTGGACGTCCCGAACGTTCATCGTCTCCCAAGCGCTTAAGGTCACGTTTAAGTTCAGCTGTCCAAAATTTCGCTGTGGTAAATGATGGTGTAGAGTCCCCATACACAGAATCCAGCTCATCTTTGATTTGCGTAGGCGTATTGCCTTTCAAAAAAAATATTTAATGACAGCTCGATACTCGATTTTGTCCATTTTCATAAAAACGCTCCCATCAACTCACTCAAATGACTGTTAACAACCTAGCGTCCAGAATGCTGAAACTTTGGTGAGTAACTGTCAACCGACGAACAGCGAAATTCACTAGCTGCAATTTTCATGTTGAGGTCATAATGTTTTGAGACCATCCTGGTGTGTGTATTGTGAGGGTTGCAAATAAAATCGCTACTTTGCTGTGAATGCTGACTGTAGCACTCTTTGTATGAATCCATGATATATTGTTAACAGCGCATTAGTTTTGCGTTACATGTGTCACTAGGCCAGTATATTATTTAAACATTTTACACATTCTAAAGATACAACTGTAAAAAGTAGTTTACTTGAAATATTTTTGAAATGTTTAAAATTTGGAAGCCCCAGCTATGCAAAAATTGCTTGTTTCACTTTCTTCTACAAACCTCTTCCTTCCATAATGTTTATTTTAACATCTTTAAGTGTGATATACCAACATACAACAATTTGAACACGAAAGCTAGATGTTCACTATACACAAAAAGGAGAAAAACATTTCTGTATTTAAGTTATATGAAATGCTATAGTATTCCAAGCATGTGACAAGAATACAATATTCCTATTTTGAGAAAAGTTACTAGCAGTAGCTAAACTATAAAAGAGACACTTTGGTACTTTATTTGCAATGTAAGTGTACGCAAATGAAAGTTATTTACTTATGAAGTGTTACTTTTAAATACAATTCCAGTCTTCACCATTTGTCCTGTAATCGCATTCGGCATTCTGTCCGGTCGAATAGCCGTGCCCCTCTAGGCATCTGTCGTTCGTCATTCTAGGAATCCACCTCTTCCAAGTTGCTCTTGGCCTATCCCGTTTCCTACTGTCATGAGGTGACCACTCCAAAAGTATCTTGAACCGCATCTCTTCTTCCGTTCCTCCAATTGTACACGCCATTGAAGACCGCCTTTGCAGTTCTTTGCACCATGTTTCCTCCTATTCATTAATCGTCTCCCTCTTCATTTCGCATCCTTACCGATCTGGATACTGTAACATTAAGTCTCGCTTCGTCCATTTCTACTGCCGAGATCGTATGTACAGGTTACTAGAGGCACAAAGAACTCCATACTTATCGCCAAACACTTGGCACGTGAAAAATTCTTGGAAGCAGTGTACGAGCCTGTACCAGTAAAGGTTGTAAATATTTTCTTTGACCTCAGGTCTCTAACACTACGTCAAACACCAGAAATATGTTTTTAGTTAATCTGGCGGTCAGTGAGGATACTCAGTTACTTATCGTAAATAGCGAAACTAGCACGCACTTATTTTACATAAGTTTTCATTTAGAAGTGAAGAGAAACATTTTATACGAGTGCCTGCTTATTGTCGAAAAGAGTGAAGATGAAATGTCGGGCATAGAGCCTTTAGAAGACAGCAGTGATGTATAACTGATAGTGATATACCCTGGTGTGTGGCAGAGTCAGGGGATCAATTTTCTTCACACACTGAGTTTAACTAACTACTGCTGCAGCAGAACCAAGAGCCAGGGTGTAAGGTGGATTGGAAGTATCACAAAAGACTAAGTGTCTCGCTGCTTAGTTTTCTATCCGAAAACTCCTGATGAAAACTTGTTTGGCAATACTTATAAGAATATAGATTTGCGTATTCTGTAATAGGACATACAAAAAGTTAGGTTCTGAAGAGTGCACCGCAATTTGATAGAGGGAGAAAAATCTATTATCGAAGGTTATTTAAACTACATGTTTCTAAGGTTTCACCTTGAAGCTCACTTTCATTGAATAATCTTAAGTGTTTTAAACCTAAAAATTAATTTACTCCTTAACTTCCACTTGTTTGTCAGCAAATGGCGAAGTCCAGTACTTAGCCGTCCTGCTCCTTGCATGGGGAAAGCTGTGATATATCGTTAAACTATCAACATCATCTGTTTGAAAGAAGCTGTTCCTTTCCTTTCTCCTTTTCTTTTCCTCTGCAGGTTGTCTTCTGGCATCATCTACTTCGAAAAGCTTCATTCCCTATTGTTTCATTTAGTGTTTTTGGTGACGAGAACGTTAGTTGCATGTCCCACTCATCCACTTTTCTATTTCGGATTATTTTAGTGTTTTCGTTTGTTAGCCGACTTTGTGAAATACTTGCATTACACAAGCGCGCGCGCGCGCACACACACACACACACACACACACACACAGTCATAAAATGAACGTTGTGTGCGCATTGAAAAGAGAAGTGTTAATAAGAAGTTCACTGAAACTCAACCATATACTATCCTTCAGAATAGTAAAAGCCTTTACTACTCACTTTATAATTGTTGAATTTTCTAAAGATTCTGTAAACTATATTCAGTGGCACGCGCGCAATCTTTAAAGAATTACAGTTGCATATAATATTTGTGTAAACTATGCTGAATAGAAAATGGAGTAGTAAATGAACTAAACAAAGGAAGAGGAAAGAATAGAAAGGCAGTTGGGCAATTTTGGCAGGTGCGGGCCTTTTGAACACTTCTGGGTTCATTCAAGTCAAGGATATACATTTAAAGTAACGTTTTTACAATTTAAATAAGGAATTTTCAAATAGTCGTTATGATATTGCTGTATTTCATTATAAATTTCTGAAAAATGTTGTAATCACAATAAAGCTTATTGAAGGTTTGATACACAGAATTTAAACTTTTTGGTGGTTTTTCGGTTCTGTGGATCAAGTTTCTCTTCAGTGTGTATCTATATAATTAGGTTAGTGCTTTTGCCTTAACTAAGCAGCAAACTCGGGAGATATGGCGCTTCGGTTTCTTGCAGAGTGGCCAAGAGGATGCAGTGAAAGATCAATAAAAATGTAGTGGTCCAGTTGGGAAAGGCAAAGATATTTTCCGATATTTTTGTTTAAAGCAGAAACTCCATTAGATATGACTCCAAGTCCCTTGTTTGGTTTACATAGGAATCTGCCTACATCGACGTTCACTTTAAAGTACGGACTTGTATCGATTGCAACTGGCTGCGTGAGCGATGTACTAAAGTTTTCATGAGTGCCCCGTGCCCAGTTCAGGAACTAATCAGGGTAGCGGGAAGTTAGTAAGGTCGAACTTGTGGAACTGTAACTTAGGCTCACCAAAATATATATCCTGCTTATTCTCAAATTAAAGTATACGCCGCACAAGTTCATGGACTTTTACGGCTGGAAAGAAATTCAGTTAGAATTTAAATGAGAAATCACTGCTAGCACGGGAAAAGATAATAATGCAAAACATCTGAAGTAGTAAGAGGGATCAAAAACTGAAAATAAATTTGTTATCATTTTCAGGTTAAAGTTTTCTTTAGAGTTGTAATTTTTTGTAGTTTTTCTACTCTTAAGTTTGTGCCTTCATTTCCACAATAAGTGAAACGCTAATATTAAATATTATCTTACCTTTATTGCAAATTTAAAGGAAGACACGTAATATCCTTGAAAGAGGTATACAAAGCTATTATGTGTTTCAAATGGGAAGAGTTCTCGCCTGTAGCGAATCAGATACGTTTGAGCCTTCACCTTTGCCACCTCGTTAACCACCATTCTTTTTATATGTCCCACTCTCTCTCTCTCTCTCTCTCTCTCTCTCTCTCTCTCTCTCTCTCTCTCTCACACACACACACACACACACACACACACACACACACACACACTTGCGAGTGTTCGTGGCGCTAGACGCAAGGGAACAAAACTGAAATTTCCAAAGTTTTATAATAATGCTGTTGTTGAGATCACAATTCCAACATGAATATTCGTCTATTACGCAAATGGTTTAAATATTTAGTTTAAAGTTAATTATAGTTTATGAATTACTTATTTTTCTAATCGAATAAAATACCAGCGTGGATCCGTATAGCTGCGAATGTTACGTTAACAGGTAATTCGTCATTGTTATTGTCTTCAACGTTTGCGTACTGCAAATTTATGATGATAGTTTCCAAAATCTCGTTGCGTGCTATTTCTTTCCAAAAGTCGTCTTCTTGAGTTTATCTGATGTCTCACGCAGTTTTTCGCAGTTTCTGTCAATTTCTTCGTGAGTAAGTCGTTCAACGTCAGTCGGTTTAAAATATTATTTCTGATTGCAACATAATTTGAGCCCTCATTAACCCTTTTGGATTGTTCTAGCAGTATTAACGGGAGGAAGATGAATCGCATCTCATTGATCCAGCTGATACACTTTTTCATGGAAGAGTAATTGAATAATGCCGCTTTGAACTTTAGAGTAAATAGAGATTACGAACCATTCATAAACAAATATATAATGTGACCAGACACGTTCTGCCAGACTAGCAAGAAGTGTATCGTTTCCTCTCACAGAATTTAACAAAACACCTTGGCTTATTCAAAGTACATATTTCTTTCACCACGTCATATCAAATGTTTACGTTTCAGTGCTGAATAATTTTAAATATATGTTCATGCATACATGCCAACCAATAATGATATTCATTACAGCGCTTACGTCGCAATGTATTGTTATCTTATAATGGTATCTATTTATTTGTATTAGGAAAACCATTTGAGCTCAAAATATGAGGTTTTTACGGTTATGTTAAATACATCAACTCTCTCCTTCCATTGGCCAGTATTTTCAAACTCTGAATTTTTGTCTTAGCGCGAATAGTATTTATTAGAGATTGATTAGCTCGGCGCTCGTCACACACCACATAGCGGGAATGCAATATGACGACGCCGCAGGATACCGATTGGTTGCTAACTTAGTAGCGCTCAAGGACAAACGCCTTTTCATTTGAAACAGATTATAGGGTGCTATCTCATTGACATTAAAGTTTGTTTTACAAAATTAAATTACCACTCACCAAACTGAGAGTGCGTCCGCAGATTCTGGCAGTATCTCACAGTATGGGCTAATAATGTGAATGCTGGATTGGTTAATTACATTCTCCGACCTTCCTCTCCCTCCATTTCATCTCCATTATCATGTCACACCATTTCTCATCTCGTGGTCTCTTTCAGGGTAGAAGTGTTGGCGTCTCGAGGCTGTCGTGACTCTTTGGGTAGGGCGCCCTCTGTTTACTCTCGCCTCATCCTTCCTCCCTTGGATGCCTAAATTGGGGCTTAGGTACACTAAACTACAGTTTTAGATGCCGAATCCCCTCCGTAGTAAAACTAAACCTAATCCAAATTCTTTGGGCTAATTGGAGACAAAATTCTAATAAAACCGTCTTCAGTGAAACTGTAAAGCTGATAATTTTCCAGAACTTGCAGCGCGTTTTTGCCAACGTTTCTCGTTAATACGACTTTGTACATCGCGAATCGATAATTATTTAGTTAATTTCAAGGAAACGTAGCTGAATTATCTTCTAGGTATAAAGCTTTATTGTTATATTAAGCTGAGCATGTCAGATAGCCAAAATTAAGCAGCCTTAATAAAAACAAAACTACATAACATAAATTTGTTTTCTCAGCAATTAGCAATCAGTTATTAACTTTTAAATGCAATTATATTATTATTATTATTATTATTATTATTATTATTATTATTATTATTATTATTATTATTATTATTATTATTATTATTATTATTATTATTATTATTATTATTATTATTATTATTATTATTATTATTATTATTATTATTATTATTAT
Source organism: Mantis religiosa (assembly GCA_030765055.1). Lineage (NCBI taxonomy): Eukaryota > Metazoa > Arthropoda > Insecta > Mantodea > Mantidae > Mantis > Mantis religiosa. The sequence goes on from CM060953.1 coordinate 104,090,797, forward strand.
TATTATTATTATTATTATTATTATTATTATTATTATTATTATTATTATTATTATTATTATTATTATTATTATTATTATTATTATTATTATTATTATTATTATTATTATTATTATTATTATTATTATTATTATTATTATTATTATTATTATTATTATTATTATTATTATTATTATTATTATTATTATTATTATTATTATTATTATTATTATTATTATTATTATTATTATTATTATTATTATTATTATTATTATTATTATTATTATTATTATTATTATTATTATTATTATTATTATTATTATTATTATTATTATTATTATTGTTATTATTGTTATTATTGTTATTGTTGTTATTGTTGTTATTGTTGTTATTGTTGTTATTGTTGTTATTGTTGTTATTGTTGTTATTGTTGTTATTGTTGTTATTGTTGTTATTGTTGTTATTGTTGTTATTGTTGTTATTGTTGTTATTGTTGTTATTGTTGTTATTGTTGTTATTGTTGTTATTGTTGTTATTGTTGTTATTGTTGTTATTGTTGTTATTGTTATTATTGTTATTATTGTTATTATTGTTATTATTGTTATTATTATTATTATTATTATTATTATTATTATTATTATTATTATTATTATTATTATTATTATTATTATTATTATTATTATTATTATTATTATTATTATTATTATTATTATTATTATTATTATTATTATTATTATTATTATTATTATTATTATTATTATTATTATTATTATTATTATTATTATTATTATTATTATTATTATTATTATTATTATTATTATTATTATTATTATTATTATTATTATTATTATTATTATTATTATTATTATTATTATTATTATTATTATTATTATTATTATTATTATTATTATTATTATTATTATTATTATTATTATTATTATTATTATTATTATTATTATTATTATTATTATATAACCAATAGCTACAGTCGACGTGAATGGCGTCACACTCACATGTGGAATACCTTCTGACCTTCTAACCTTTTGTACATGAAGTGTTTATCAAAATCTTCTTAAGGGAAGCCTTCTAGACCATATCTGGGAGCTTAGTGTCCAATGTTAAAACATCAGTTACATTAATGAATAGGGCATAGTAATTTAGAATATTAAAACACTTTGGGGTTTATTTAAGCTCATTTACTATGATATTATGAATAGAAATTATGTGTAATATACTTTGTGGTACTCCAATGTACTACACAAAAATACCATATTACTTTGAATCCAGAATAGTAGTGGACGTCTTAGCTTCAGTTTAACATAATTATAGCAACACCGTTCCTATTTATGCTTAACGCTGAAATTTCAATGTGGGTATTAAGCACTAACGATAAATTCTACTTTTATAATAAAGTTACATAGGAATTTTGGAAATAGAGGTTGTTTTAGAGTTTTTGCGTAGCAGATGAAACTTGACGAATTAGGAGCGAAAATGGAATTACGTAAATAGGCTAGGGATACCTATATCAGGTTAAGATTGCTTTCTGTTCCTTTTACAGATAAAAGTTGTTTACTGTAGCACTTTGTTGTTGTTTTGCGAGACTTAGAAGTTTGCCGAGAATGACATTCATAGAAATGTGAAGCGGAAAATGACAGAATCATTTTGTCGCTTCTGGGTCAACACTGATGCCAATTACTACATCGAGCTGCTTCGTCATAGAACAAAGAGCACTGGATATCAACGGTTCGGGAAATCAAATGTCAGCTAGCGTTTGTGAATGATAACTTGTCGCACGAACGATTGATTAGCATGCTTCATTTTAAAGACCACACCTAACTTCAGTCCATGTCTGCAGCATAGAGATCTCCATTTCCTCTTCGCATTGTGAAATGATTCTATGCATTAGGGCACAAACTCATGAAAAAGTACGTTCAATATAACAGTAAACCACAAGCAAAACCGCTAAAATAATTTAAACTATTTTTGCAGCGTAGTAACCGTATACGATTAATCATCCTCTCTAGGCAACAGAAACTAACCACTACATCAATTTGATTTAAGAGGAAATTTTACTTCTTGTATAGGATTGTTTCGCATTCATAAACATACAGAGATACGTTTCTCTCTGAAATCGTTGACAAAATAGATTGAAGTCCTATTCTGAAGAGTGATTTCTGGAAAGCTCATCAGTTTAAGAAATTGCACTTCAACGAAACGTAGGTCTTAAGATACTCTCTAGCGCCATGGTTTAAACTGATCGCACTTGTTACTGAAATTTTAGTACTGTGAGTCACATTATAAATATTTCATTAAATGAATGACCAACGCGAATAAATAAATTGCTATATTCATTTCAGAGATGAAAGTGGAGGGAAACAAACCTGAAACAAAAATGAACTTGCTAATCGTTCGGAATGTGTGATTATTTTTATTGACACCGTTAATTATTGGTAGTGTACTACCTATTATGATTTTCTTCACTTGAGAATGCGAGGAGTCCTAATGCCCACCTGTAAACAATTCTCCTTATGGTTAAGCGCAGAATATTTGAGTTATTAAACTCTGAGTTATTAATCCGAATTTTTGAGAATTTGTTTTTCATGTATCAAAATAAAATTTAGATGTTTGCTTATTCTTAGTTTAAAGACAAGTGAATAAACAAAGGAGGCAACAATTCCTCCTCTACTCTGCATTGCTCTCTGAAAACCGTGAGAGATAGGTGGTTTAATGCTAATCCTAATAAGTAATTTATTTTTTAAAATGCTCACCCGTCATTCATAAGGGACCTATTTCAAATCCCCTTATCCAAGTGTACTTTGTTGAACAGTAATTAATTATAGAGAGTTTATCCATGAGTAAAACAATTTAAAACTTCGGGTTACGTTTTAAGTTCTACGAGTGTCCATTTCTATAATACATTATTTTAGCCTACAGATACGATAAATTAGTATAGGACAAATATTCGCTAATGATTTTACAACAGATAAGAGTCAGTCCCGCCAGTATGGGTGTGAAAACTAGTGTTCCTATTTGCAATAATATAAATACTGGTAATGGAGTGCTTCTAATTTATTTGGCGGTATTAACTCCTATGTTAATGTACAACAAGTTCAGTTTGATTTAAATTAAGACTGAAAATGTTTGATGTTGTTAAGTAGTTATAGAAATTTTGGATTTATCAACCACTTATTTATGTACTTTATCACACCCGTTACCGGAGCAACGGGCGGAATTTTGTTTAATTTTTCCCACTCGTTGCCTTAATAACTGTCACTTTGATTTAAAGTTTGCGGTTTCTGATGTTGTTTCTCTATATCAACTGTGTCTATTACAAGTATCTGTAGGACAAAAATATTTAATTGTTTCAGGGCACTTTTTTCCGTTGGAAATGTTCAAGTATTATTGATCAAATTTAGTAATCGTTTATTTCTTCTTTGGTACGGTCTCTTTGGATTTTGCGGCACGGAAAAGTAAAAGATATTTTTGAATATAGTATATGATTTGTGCTCTCTGGGGTAGCTAGACTTCAGCAGCAAAGAGCACGGATGGGTATCCCGAGAGCGGCTAAATTTCTGTGTAGGTTTTGTTTGGGTGATGGAATGCAATATATCTTCTCATCATCGATTTCTGAGAAAATCTCTATGTATTCTCACAAATCTGAAAATTAGTAAATGCGGGAAACTGCAATTACTTACACAATTTTATTTTATTTTAAGACTTATTTTATTGCACCTAATTAAATTTACATATCGTGTTTGCGATATCATCATATGTAATATACAAACATTGTTGGCCTAGAAAACTGTAACTATTTGCCAACTTCTGAAATGAGTTTTGCTCGAATTGAAATACAAAATGCGAAATTTTTGTTTTAGTAATAGAATTATTTAGTGCATACATTTTGCATAAACTTTCCATTTATATATGAGTTTCTGCAAATTGCCTTCCAAGTTACATAAAGGAATCTGCTTATATATGACCAATGGAATGGACTATATATTTGACTAGATTTCATTATGGATATATGTACTTCTTGTTGATGAAATATAATTTACTTTTATTTTTTCTTTGAAGGTAAATTGACCCCTATATTATTTTTAATGTTGGTATATATATGAATTGACGTTTGTTAGTCTCATAAAAGCTCGAGAACGGCTGAACCGATTTGTCAGTTTCATCAGATTGCAGTTGACATGTATGTTAAAATAGAGACTGAACGCTTGAAGAACATTCGTTTGAACTAACTGCAGATTCGACCTGAAAAATATGTCCGGACAACACGGCGCTGGGGCAGGTTTTCTCTGGGAGATCCGGTTTCCCCCGCCATCTCATTCCACCGGTGCTCCATCTTCATCTCATGTATCATCAGTGTCATCGCCTTTGGTGCCGTATGTAGTAAAGGCGGGCGTTAAACACTACACATTTCATTTCTGGGATTCTGTTAATATCGAAGGTAACCAAAACAACGTGAGAAGAATGACAATTTTGCCGGCATATTATATATATATATATATATATATACGTCCGCCCCGACGTTAAGCTATAACGGATGGTGATGCTCAAATGAGTCCAGAGTCCATTGAGCTTAGAATTACCCGACATTCGTCTTGAAGGATAAGGGAAAACCCCTGAAAAAACCTTATCTAGGTAACTTACCCTGACCGAGATTCGAACTCGGGAACTCTTGAACGTGATTCAGACATGCTACCATCTACGCTACCGAGGTGGGCTATATATACATTAATTTGCGTTAATTTCATTGTTATTGACGAGGATCAGATCCCAAAATAAAGTAGCCTTAACGTTGGCGTCATCTGGACTAGCTGCGAATTTATTAGAAGGCACAATCTGCCATGAAATTACCATTGAACATGCAAGTCAATGAAACACCAGCTTGCAACATCGCCAAAAAACGGCGTAACGACGAAGACTTTACAGATATTCAAATTGAACATTTGGCACGATGGCATGATGGCCCACAAGAGGTGGACACTGGACAGAAGCACTGGACAGAACTTTGAACAAATTCGTGACAACAAAAACATTTTTGGTGTTGCCATGATTCCATTGTCAGGTGATTTTCTTCAGACTCTTATAGTGTTGCGGACGAACTAAACGCATGTCTAAGATCCTCAAATTTGTGATGACGTGTAAAACCACTCCAGTTGACAACTAATATGCTACAAGATCAAACTGGAAATGAGTTTTCGAAGCAGTTGCTAGGCATTGCAAATGGTAAAGTGCCCACTGACATCTCGACCTGATATATTATATTACCCAAAGATTTCTGTTACTTTACAGACTTGAAAGAGGAGCTTATTGAGTGTGTTTTTCCAGACATAACGCAACAGTGCACTAACCATAATTGGATGAATGAACGAGCAATATTGGCGATGATTTCAGTGCAACCATACGGAACATTCTTCCGGAGGAGCTATTTTCGTACAAAATAGTTCACGCAGTTATGAACCAGGATGACGTAGTCAAGAGTTTTTAAATTCATACGAATTACCTGGACTCCCACCTGACAATCTAAAATTAAAAGTACGATCAACTGTGATCATGCTGCGCAACATTAAACAACCACGACTGTGCAATGGAACGAGACTAACTGTGAAAAGGTTATAAATAACAACAAACATCAAGGGAATGTACAAAGGAGGGGATATCTTGTTCCCGGGTATTCCAATGAATTTATTATTATTATTATTATTATTATTATTATTATTATTATTATTATTATTATTATTATTATTATTATTATTATTATTATTATTATTATTATTATTATTATTATTATTATTATTATTATTATTATTATTATTATTATTATTATTATTATTATTATTATTATTATTATTATTATTATTATTATTATTATTATTATTATTATTATTATTATTATTATTATTATTATTATTATTATTATTATTATTATTATTATTATTATTATTATTATTATTATTATTATTATTATTATTATTATTATTATAGATTATTATTATTATTATAGATTATTATTATTATTATTATAGATTATTATTATTATCGTTATCGTTATCGTTATCGTCGTCGTCGTTGTCGTTTGTCGTTGTCGTTGTCGTTGTCGTCGTCGTCGTCGTTGTCGTCGTCGTCGTCATTGTCGTTGTCATTGTCGTTGTCGTTATCACTATCACTATCACTATCACTATCACTATCACTACCACTACCACTACCACTACCACTACCACTACCACTACCACTATCACTATCACTATCACTACCACTACCACTACCACTACCACTACCACTACCACTATCACTATCACTATCACTATCACTATCACTATCACTATCACTATCACTACCACTACCACTACCACTATCACTACCACTACCACTACCACTACCACTACCACTACCACTACCACTACCACTACCACTACCACTACCACTACCACTATCACTATCACTATCACTATCACTACCACTACCACTACCACTACCACTACCACAACCACTACCACTACCACTACCACTACCACTACCACTACCACTACCACTACCACTACCACTACCACTACCACTACCACTACCACTACCACTACCACTACCACTACCACTACCACTACCACTACCACTACCACTACCACTACCACTACCACTACCACTACCACTACCACTACCACTACCACTACCACTACCACTACCACTACCACTACCACTACCACTACCACTACCACTACCACTACCACTACCACTACCACTACCACTACCACTACCACTACCACTACCACTACCACTACCACTATCACTATCACTATCACTATCACTATCACTATCATCATCATCATCATCATCATTATTATTAATTTATCCTCATTCGAGGTAGTGTTCATTTTCATTAAGGTATATCTTGAAAAGTTATGATATATTGCCTAATTAGGAAGAAGTCTTCAATTTCTACTTTGCGTCCAGTATAAACGAAAGATCTGCTTTTATGTTTTGCATTTTACTTTTAACTCTCTTGTTCATCGCTGCCCTAGAATTCCATTCAATAACGTTTATTATTTTCTTTGCATCTGCGTGTTGCTGCTATTAGCAATGGATGATGGTTGAAATGTCCGCTGTTTCCTTTCCATTATACTTTGTATTATGAACTACTCTCAGAAGTACGTTACTAGCGTATGGCAAAGTAAGATATTACTTGGGTTGACAGCTTAGAATATTCATGTGGCCTCTCAATTATTATTTCACGAGAAGAATTAGGTCATCCACTCTAATTTTTGACCCTTAAACTATTTGTACCCGTTTCCCCAGATATGAGTCTTCAAAATTCCCTCCAAGAAGGATTGCTCCTTCCTGCAGTAATGTCCATTTGAATATCATCTCTACAAATCTTTAGCTTTAAAGTCTTGGCTTTCATCCTTAGATCAGGGCTCTCGAGAAAACGATGAAGTAATGAAGGAAAATAAAGAATGGGCAAAGGAAGTCTGCAATACATATTTCGTTTCCGTGATGGAAGGGAAGTTATACCGTATTCCTGAAGAGAAACAATTACGGGAGAGTAACCATTCCGTTTTGTCGCATCAAGGGAAGACCATGTGATGCTATTTTGTTAATAAAGACGGACGCCTCAACCAAATATGTCAGCTAATGTTTTGATTCATTGATTATCTAGCTGGTGTGTAATAAACCTAATTTGTTGATTTGGAGACGACAGTAAAGCTGAAGGTAAAGAACGCCTAATTTAAGGCACATTTCTAGCACTCTGGCCATCACATTTCACATCGAGATGCAATCGAAATGAATTCGGATAGTCTGCAACACTATAAAAGGTTGATTTTTCCACGCACTTTTTAGTAGACGACCTGTAATTTTTAGCACATAATGAAATTTTCTGCTGTAACTCTTTTCCAAATATTGTGACTTGCAGAGGCAACTGACAGTATGAAACATGACAAGTTTTAGCGATCTGTACCTGTCGATATATTTGAGGAGTACACTGAATAAATGCCTTAATTGTTGTATTACGAAACATGAAAATATGAATCTGTTGCAAATTTTACTCTCTTGCATAGCTTCAGGCATTTCAGTATGTTTGGTATTTGTTTAATTTTATTATATATATATAATCAGTGAACCTATTCTTAAAGTTATATTCAAAATGAACCATTAATTTTCATTTAATCCTTTTGTGTTCTGTATATAAATTATATCCTACATTCTTGTTAATATTGGTTAATACATGTGTTAATCGACTATGCTAACACTACACTTGTATCGTCATTAAATTTGGATTATTATAATAATAAAGGAACCGTACTTGAAGTTTCTTCCATAATTTAGCAACTTGCTTTAGAATAGGTACAATTTATACTGCAAATAGAAAAAAAATTCAATAACCAAACGAGATACGATCTTTAGGAGATTACCAGCATCCAAACGTGGGCTACACAATTCTGCAATGAGACTGATTAATTTTAAGGTCCACATATTTTATTCTTGAAGTAAATCGCATTTATTAGAAAAACATCTTGAGACTGACTTACACATACGTCAATAAAAGAACTCATTGGCGCAACCTGAGCTATTAGTGTAGTAAGAAGGAAAGAAGGAAGAAGTCAATAACACCACATACACCTAATGGCATCACGAGGGGAGTGACTTTAGTCAGTTTAATTTCTTTTAGACCTATGTTGCCATGGCGATGGCAGGTACTTGTCGTGGAGAAATTGACACTCAAACTATTCCAACACCTTTGTTGTTCGTCAGCGAGAGAGGCAAACAAGCGCAAAATTTAAGGACGATGCGAAGTTTTCAAATAGGTGGATAGGACGGGGAGATCCTGTACGAAGGCCAGATTCGTCCCCAGACTTGACGCCATTAGACTTATTATCTTTGGGGAACATTGCAACATAGTGTGTATCTTGAACAAACCAGCGACACTAGAGGATATGTAACATCGTATTACTGCGGCGTGAGCGGCAATATCTGTAGAAACACTTCAATCCGTGCAACGCCGTCTTACTACCAATTCCAAAAGTGTATTGATGCAAACGGAGGTCAATTCGAACATCTGTTGAAGTGACACAGTTTCATCGGACAAGACGCTACTGGTGATTTGTGGATGCATTTTCCATGCCAGATGTGATGCACAAGTTTCTAAATGCTATAGGCCACTAGTAAATGTGTTTAGAAAAGCGGAAACAAGTATGTTGCCATTTTGCTAAAATAGACAAACATGTCCCATTTAGAAAAACGCAACGGAAGTCTTATTAGTTTACCTTTATGGATTGTGCGTACCTTGTCATTGTGTGGGCCCCTGACATTAGGTGTATGCCTGGCCAATTGGAATATCCTTGTTTTGTTTCATTTCGGAGATATTCGAGGTCACAGAGTTAGACGGTACACCTTGTATAGGGAACTTCCAGTCGCTATCATTATATATCATCTATTTCAGTTTTAAACGAGAAGGCGAATAAGGTTTATGTGTTGGGGATGGTGTAAAGTATGCTTTGGACATTTTTTTACTTAGCGTTTGAATGCTCTGCGGGGGAGTCCTTCCGTGGAACTTATGTATTTAGGGCCATCGTGAACCCCAATGGTACGTGGGCGATGATGCGGCTGCTCAGTCAGTATGTGTTCTTTCTGGGATCGTTATGTTCCCCGCTCTTGTTTGCGCACATACTCGTTAGGATCGCCTCACATTTCGGAACTGTTCTGACTCCTTTCTACATCTCTAACTCCGTTCTAGGGTATACGAGTATTCAAAGCAAGAAATTGTGATCTGCTCCAGATTCTGGAACTCCGTATTCACTTCAGCTTTTTTTTTTTTTTTTTTTTTTTTTTTTTTTTTTTTCAAAATTCGAAAGGATAATGATTAATTAAAATTGCTTGTTCGTATAATCGAATATTAGTCTTTCAAGTAATTCCGTAAACAGTTGGGTATAATGTTTGCCTTAAAATTGTCCTAGGATGATTAACTAATCCATTCCCATTTTTTAAGATACGGATGAATTTCAAAAGTGGTAACATTTACTAATTCTATTTATTAAGGTTCTTTCAGGAATAAATGAATCAACTTATGTAAATAATAACTATTACAAATACAGTAAAACTTACTTTATAGTATATGTAATAATTATTAATAACTATGAATCGACTAAATAGTAAATCAGCCAGTTTGTGAGAAAATTTGTTTACTCGATATTGGGAGGGAATTGAACATTTGGACATAGGTACATATTATGTACCTTGGTTGCACAACGATAACTTCAAAGTGTTTGCTATATTTTTTTTTCATTTGTTAATGGAATCTCTAAAAAATAACGCATAACCTACATTAACCCCTAATTATTAGGAATTGGACGTTAACGGCAAGTAACTTATTCGAGAATAGTTGAACAGAAACCTTACAAATGTTATTTCTATTTTACATTAAAATGCGGTCAATTTAGCTTATTACAGTGTATGTAAGTGCAGCTATCTTTTATTTTCAATATTAAACATGATGAGCTGGATGAATTAATACCTCTAAAACTACAGTACAATAAAATCATTATCATCATCGTCATCATCCGGAGGGTTTAAGCCTATAAAATGTTATTCCAATCTCAAACATTGAAAAAATTGTTGTAGCTATCCTTTCGTTGGTCTGCCAATGATTCTTTTTCCTTTTGGATTATAACTCAACACAAATTTTTGTGAGCGATGATTGTCCACTCTTTCCAGTTGGTTCTAGATTCATTTATCTTATCTACTACATTGAATATACTAAGTTCTGTTCTTATGGTAGCACTTCTTTCTCTGTCGAATAGTGTGTAACCTACAACGCACCGAGCGGGATGGCTCAGGCGGTTTGGTCTGTGGCCCGCATTAGGAAACCCGGGTTTGATTCCCGTGGCCAAACTACCTGCCCCATGGGTTTTTCGGGCGGTTTTCCGGGTCGCTCTGCGAATTCTGGGTAGGTTAATTACATCGCCCGAATTTCCTGTCCCTCCATTTCAATCATCTACCATCTGGTAGTCTCTTTCAGGGCAGAATTGTCGGTGGGTCTCTCGGCTTTGCAGGGCAAGATGGTATTCTCTGAGGAAAACTACGCTCTCTTCCGGTAGGCCGGTTGCCGGTCTTCAAACCTGCTATTTGAACCGTTTCGGAACCGGCTGCTGGACCCGGTTATGTACCGCAGTGTGGGAGATGTCCGTGGCTGTGTCCAAGTAAAATGTAGGGACCCTGCCTTCTGCACTTTCGTGGCCCCTTGTGATGGCTGCCCTCTGTCTCCTCTCGCCTCATCCTTCCTCCCAAGGGAGCCCCCTTGGGACATAGGTACAATGGATCAAACTGGTCGCCGTGACGAATCCCCTCGGTAGTAAATCCTAATCCTAATCCTAGGATTGATTTGAAAGCCCTGGACTTGTGGATGTTAAAAGAATCATTCTTTATCTGTATAAAAGTCAGTTAATTCTCAACATTTGCTGTGAAGTTGACATCGTGATGCAAAAACGAGAATAAAGAATCCTTCTTAGTGAAGTTAGTGCTGATGTATGCAGAATAAATGGAAATCGTCTGTTAAGAGACCGCGGGAAAGCTGCCAGTTCACGCAGTAATGCTTTTAACCCCCTCTATAGGGAAAGGAAATGAGCGCACGGTGCAAACAACCTAGATTACATCAGTTCTATTTTGTGCGGTAGCGTTTTGTTGAAGGGTCAGCTTTGTGTGTTCTCAAAGTGGTGAGATAACAAAAGTTTCTCTGAAATGTATTGAAAGAACTCCTTAGTTTGTGTGGCCTATAACGGAAGCGCACCCAAGGGAACCTCTCACGTGTTAATAGGAGTTTAAATCGTCTGGAGATCAGTAATTCTGGGCACGACCAGGAGAAAAAAAAAAAAAAAAAAGAGTCTGGCTTTACAAGCGGAATCGAACACAGATCGTTCATTATGGCCGTTCTGTCACTCAGAAAGGAAAAGCAAACCAGAACCTTCCTATATTCTTGGATTCCTTCCGGATAAGTGTGGCGTGTATGTACAACCTAGAGAAATCTGGGTGTAGCATTATTCTACTTGAAAGAATATGTTCATTGACGTGACTTTACACACCATCTTTTAAAATAGCTTTACCATGAGATACTTAGCTAGCTCTAATTTAAGTTTTGTCGAAATTATTCTGAAATACATTAGCTAATAAATAGTCTCTATTAGAAAATTATATTTGATTAATGAAAGCAATCTGCTTCAAGTTTTTCCAACCGTTCAGTTGAAAGTGTAGAAATAATATGGTAGTGGCTTAAAAATATTTTTTTTCGCTATAAAACATTATTTACAACGCTCAGTAAGCTATGACATTCATTTACAAATGTTACAGGTCTCTTTACAGTAGATTGATTATCATATATTTACAACCTAAGCGTTTTAATAATAGAGTTATTCGAGTTAAATTAATGAAGATACCAGTTGAGGAAAATTATTGTCGAACTTAAATTTTAATATTTGTAATCTCGAAAATTTTTATTCAGAAAAATAGATATACCGAACAGAAAACACAGACTATATGTGTGTATGCGCTTTCCTTTCAAGCGAAATAAACACATTGGGTTTAAGTTAGGTCTTCATATGTTGACTGTACTATAATAATCTTGTAATGGTCTTTCTAAATGGGCATATAGTGCTGATCATCGGTAGTTCATAATGGCATTCAAATAGAAGACTTTTCTTTAAACTAATTTAAAGTTTACGTCGGAAATAGCTCTTTGCCTTGCATACTTTGAGATATACCTATATATAGATATCAAACACCTGTCAGTACACGTATATTTCTGTCATTCATAGTAACGTTGTATTAGATTCCACGATGAATGGAACATTTTCGTCGCCACACTTAACGGCTATTCTAGAACACCTGAAGAGAGAAGCCTAATCATTTTCTGTCTTTGAAGAGACTGCAATTTTAAAACAGAAAGTAGAGTTGGTTACCAAGTGTTGTCGTTCACTTATTTATAATAATTGCGTATGAATTTTTTCAGGCAAAATGCAGGATTTGATATTCACTCAGAAGAATTGTTTACCTTAAATACTCTGTTACAATATTCTACAATTATTGCTTAATAATAGTTTGATTACACTAATAAACACACAAAAAATTATGCGGTCAAGCGGAATATTGAATTATACTAAATCTGGTACGCTGTTTACGAAAGTACATTTAGATTTTTCCTATCACGCATGGTTTTGTAATTTTTGGGTGATCTCAGAAAACCCTTATAAATTTAGCGTACTTAGATTTCCACGCATTATACATCTTCCTCAGATCTGTATCTGGCTCGGGTATCACCGTCTTATGGGAAGAAGTATATAAATTCAAAAGATCTTCATCTGATGAAGCAGTACAACCATCTGCATCCAAAGATGCTGCTTATATTCCTGAAGAAGAAGAAGAAGAAGAAGAAGAAGAAGAAGAAGAAGAAGAAGAAGAAGAAGAAGAAGAAGAAGAAGAAGAAGAAGAAGAAGAAGAAGAAGAAGAAGAAGAAGAAGAAGAAGAAGAAGCAGAAAAGCCACACTTAATTACATAGGTGGAACTCAACAATCTGGTACGTGATTTATATCTATCCAAGCAGTTATCCAAACTTCTCGGATCTCGTCTGTAACAATGGAAGCTGTCAGATAAAGATACCAGGGTGACAGTGTTCAGGAACAGAAATAACGATTTGTTGCAGTATTTCACAACCACAGATAGGGGTGTCTATGTATGCAGTGATGTGGGTGGATTAATGTTTAAATTAGCTATTACACATAATGCTGAAGAGTGGCGCCTATTTATTGACAGTTCTAACATAAGTTTGAAAGCTGTGTTCCGAAATAATAGCAATTAGCTGGCCTCTGTACCTGTGGCATATGTTGTAGCAATGAAAGAAGCTTACGAAACTGCATGCCATATTCTTCAAGCCATAAAATACGAAGATCGCTGCTGGTATTTGCGGAGACCTTAAAGTGTTTGGGGAAAGCACTATAAAGTTAAGAAGTAGATAGGAAGAGACAAATTCATTCCAGGGCAAATAATGTAACATTTAAACCATTGGTGTACCCACAGAAGGTGTTTATTCCACCCTCGCACATTAAATTAGGGTGATGAACTTCGTGAAAGCCATTGGCAACAACGGTGAGGCCAGATGGGACGCATCAATGGTCAGTGACTATTGCGGTTTCAAATAAAAGAGGGTATTACATCATATAAAAGGAAAAGTCTGAAGCGATCATTCCCTTTTATCACATTAGTGTGAGTAGCCATTTTATTTTAGTTAACATTTTCCACCAAAATAAATAATTATATTAACACAGTTTGAGAGCTTTTCACGATTTCTTTATCAGGATACACTTTCTTGGAACTGCCGAGTTAAATTTGATTTACAATTTACCATATTAGGAATTGCAAACTATCTGAGGGTGACAGAGGAAAACTGATTGAAGTTTCGAATTCAGCGCAGCGAGTTCATTAAAATTCAGCTTCTTTTATTTCTGCACCTTTTTCAAAGGTTCAAATTTGTTGACTACTGTTATGATTAGTTGTACTACAAGAACACAATTACCCTGGTAGGAGAACTAGTTAACAAAATTTTACATAATTTCTGTGATTACAACCTCGTGATATGAAGCCAGTATTCATAAAAATGTGCATTCACAAGTTTATTATTTATCATTTTGGTGATTAGTTTCTATTCAAAATATTCACTGTTAGTATTTCAGAAAATATGTCATAAGCTATGCTTTTGAAATAAATAATTAATTATATTCCAACCCAGAGTTCAAATACTGGAGTAATTTAAACTTCAGCCACAGTTCAGTAAATACCTTCATTCCATAATAACATATTTCATTTAAAGATTCCACTATGAAGCTTATAAAATTCCACAATTTCAGGTGATCTTTTGAACTTATAATAGACCATTCAGACATTAAATATAATATGTAATATGCAGTTCATGTTGTTTGTAAATTTATATCGGAGATACTAATTTTACTATCGTTTCTAAGTGTTTTAAAAGTGTTTCACGCAATTTAATTACCTGATTTTGACAAACATTGAATACTTTGCAGTTCTATTCATATTTTCTAGTTAAATTCTTTAAAATAAGTAAGTTATACCGATACATTTTATCCTACTACAATTTTGGAGAAAGATGAAGAATCTTAGAATTGAACTTTCTAAATACTTCGCATATAAAGAATATTATGCATAAGAGACAAAAATCGTCTCATTTTTTATCTGTTTCAGAACAAGCAAGTATGCAAAACTTCTTTGATTTATAACGAAGAAACATGGCGTGGAAAATTTTCAAAAAGGAGAGGGCAAAAGTAAATAAACTCAGGGAAAATGGTTTTTAAAAATTAAAAGATCACAATAACACCCCTTATGAAGTATGCCCTTTAAAAATTATTGCATGGATTTCCTGCAGTTAATTTATTTTTAAACATTTCTAAGGCAATTTCCGGATTAGTTAGTTCGCTTTTATACGAGAAAGCAAACCGTATCGATGCTATCTGCATATTCTGCCTTAGGCTTACAACATGCATGATGTGCTTTAATAGGTCGAGAAGTTATTAAACTGCATAGGATCGAAGCGAAAAATTTGTAATAATACTGAAATACATATATATGAACGGTTCTTGTTTTTAACAGATGAAAGTAAATTTAACATTGACCTTATATTCCAAGCGTTAAACTTATAAATCCATGAACCATTATCTCAAAACGTATTTAAAATACCAAACTGAAAACATTCCGGTGAAGATATGAATGTGTATGTCTTCTTAGTTCTAATCTATGTTTACACTATTAGTTTTTGATTATGCAAATTACTTGCTAATATCTGTTTACACTTTATAAGTGACACACTGTTTGTAAAATAACCACGTTATAAATGACGAAATAGATCCAAAATAGTACTTAGAGGGGGTTGCCATATTAAAATTCAAGCGAGATTCTTACAATCGACTCATTTGTACAAAAACTGTCATTCATATAGAAAGCTGTCTTCAAAGAAAGAATAACAGGACTCAAGCACACAGAAAAAACTATACATTAGTGCGAATTTGCACAGTGAATTTTCTCATAAAAGTACACTTTCTACCATAAAGTCTGCAGGAGGTATGTTTTTTCCTCGTGAACTGATGCAGAAATAACAGTATGAAATGGCACTGTTACTTTTTAGTTTTAAAAATAAATTTCAATGTAAATGTAACATACTTATGTAAATTTTATTAAAATTGAAGAGGTAATCCAAGTTAAGCAGAGTAATTTTAGCAAAAACTAAAAATTATTAGCCACTTAGTCTCTCCTTAATGCAAAGGAGATTCTGGATGCCACTCTAACCTCCTCAGATTATCTGACAGTGTCTCCCATTGGGAAGTGAACCATGGACAGCAATACACATTTTTTGACGCTGCGATAGTGTGCTAGTTTTAAGATATAGAGTTCATGCATTTCTGATTTATATCCTCGAAAATTATAGCTGTATATATGTTGTTTATTGTTGCAAAGCTCTCGAATTTTGATTATCTATGTATTATTCGAGGTAATATAAATTATTTATGTTTGTTGAAAATAAGTTCTCAATTTTTAAAAATGAATTTTTATTTTGCTACTTTTAACGAGTTCGCATTGGATTTAATTATTCCCAGAGCGCTGAAATACCAAAGTTACCTGCAAGACCCTTAATAAATAAGTATAATATAAGAGTTTCTATAAAGGTGCATAAATCATTGCGCAATCAATGGACCTGCAATCCCAAAATGCAATGATAAACCTTAAATGTGTAAGTAGGCTTTCGTAAAGAAAACTGCTCACTATAGTGTGAAACGATATTTAAAAGATTTATAATTACTGTTTTTAAGTAGAATGAATAAATTAACGGCGCTATAGAGGAAGTGCTAAGCAAAAACTCTTGGCGATTTGAGTGAAATCCACAAAAATTTGAGAGTGTGTTGCAAGGCGAACCTGTTAACAATGTGCAATTTTTAGAATTAATTCCTTAAACGCCAAATGTACACTAGAACGCAGAACATAAACTTCAAAAATGCACCTAATGTTGAACAATTATATAGAATCAACATCCTGCATTCCGTATTCATTAATTAATTTATATATATTTATATATATATATATATTGATTTATTGATTTGATTGATTGATTTGTTTATTGATTTGTTTATTTGTTTATTTGTTTATCCAGCTGTCCGTCCATCCGGCCGCCCGCCCGCCGGTCCCACCCATTCCACCCGTCCTTCGAATCTATCAAATCTATGGAATCTACCTACTTACATATTTATTTATATACTTTTATTCTTTGCGTACGTTTATTATTATTTATCATTCTTAACCAATACATAAGGCTCCCAGATAAATTAGTGACTTTCTTACTAACATTTTTAAAAATATACTCGTAAAACGTACAGCACCATGTGCAGTAATGCTACAACAAGTATCATAGATACACACACTTTTCATGTTCGCTGTTGAATTTACTTTTAATATTTGCTTTTGGTTTGTGTAGTTCTAACGAAGTTTATGAACCACTTTTCACAAAGATTCGAATGTTTTGAATGAGTTTGTTTCCAGTTTGGCTGTGATCTTTACTTGCTTCGGTCTAAAGGGACAACTTTCAAAATCTGCGTGGAATAGTCATTCACCGTGGTCTGTTGCATCGGCAGATGTTATTATTTATTCTACAGCACTAAACGCATAGGGTATACTATATCATGACCCAAACTATTCTCTCATAATTAATTACTATTATATAAAACGTCGTGGTATTTACATTATAATGTTGATTTAAAGTTTTAATTTTGAACTCTGATGTTTCTACAGAATATTTGTTAAAATATGAATTTAGAAATGGAATGTGTTATATTTAATTCCATTAATTTATTACATTTTTCCTATTAATTTTAGCCACACAGGTGAAATCTGCTTCGGATTTATATTTCGTTAGTACAGAAAGAAAATTCAATTAAAACATGATGAGTAAATTACTGTTATTACTTATTTACAATGCCTTTTTATCCTTCATGCCTTCATCCTCCTATATTCACCCTATGTAAAACGAAATTTGAAACTAAACAATTTATTTAAAACTTTATCCCAATTACAATTAAGTGGATATAAAATTAAGCCTTTATAAAATAGCTTCTGCAGAAACTTGTAGGTCAGAAAAAGAAGAAACGTTGGATTTTTGTGTAGTTAGCCCAAGTGTGAATTATTAACAAAATTACCAAATAATAGCAACCTCAGCTTTATCTATTCTTTTCCCTTTGGCTCAAAGGTAGAGGAATTATTCTATTCTACTTAAAAATTAGATTGCATTGGAGGTGCACATTTTATTAAAGGTTCACTTTTTGAGGCTTAGTATACAAAAGTGGAAAGAATGTTCGGTATGTCTGTGAACTTCACAGTTTGTTGCAAATTTCAGTCAGATATAAAGCATTTTAATGTGCGTTAAATTACTTACTCACTAAGAATGCTATGTATTGAACTTTCAGAACATTGGCTATTAGTTTCTCACTGCCTTTTTGTTTTTCACAAACAGCTGTTTACATTTTCTTATAAATGTCATAACTTGGATCACTTGAATGAATAGTCTTCTAAATTTTCTGTAATCATTTACTGGATGGTATACAACAGAACAATCATAACACATGATACAAAAAAGTGGAATTAAAATATCGACTCAAGGTTAAATTGAATGTCATGTGCCAGTTGCTCGCAAAGTATTTGGCTCTGCTCCTTTGAATTTTGCAAGAACTTGAGAACAGGCACTTCCAAATACAAGACTAATTTGTTCATCCAGACTATTAAGGATTCATAAAAAGAAATCCTGCATTTCTAAATCCTTGACATGTAACAGGCAGCAAAATGCATATGTAATCCCGCTACTATCTGTTCTAAATTAATCGTTCTTATCTATTGACTCTAATTATAAAGAACTCTTGTGGATAATTTTCAGAATAACAGGGAATTAAATGAGTTATAGAAATACATATACTTTTGACCGATAACCATACACCTTTTACGTTTAAAAATCAGCTAATACTTAAATAATGATGATGATGATGATGATGATGATGATGATGATGATGATGATGATGATGATGATAGCCTACTGTATCCCTTGAAAGCCAAAGCCCTTCTGTTAGAGGATAGCTCTGTTTCCCTAACGCGGTGAGCTATTAGGTTGTTTTTAGCATTTGGTTTGAATTGCTTTCACTATCAGTTTGATTATATTAATTTCACTATCACTGAATCAATTTGTGATGTTGTTTGTGGGCTCGCAATGTCTTCATTTGGTAGTCGACTTCCAATTGTTCTCCGTGTTCCTCTACTTTTTGCTGTTCTGGACCATTGCTGACATGCTTGTGTTATTTAGATGTCTGGCGTTGGTCTGCCTCTGTGCGCGGGTCTCACATGCTGACTTTGTATATCCAACTTTCGTCCTTCATCCGGGCGATGTGGCCTCCCCACTTCCACTTCAATCTGTTTGCTCTGTGAGTGACATTTGTTGCTGATGCCATTTTGGACAGCGATTCATTGGAAATTCTGTCTCTCATAGTTATTCCTTAATAGTTTCTTTCGCTCCCTCTTTCTTTGACATATTTGTAGCGCATTCTTCTGTCTGTTTGTTGTCAAGTTTGTACTTAAATAACAGGATAATATTAGTTCACCAAAAAATGGACATATTTTGTGGTTTGATAAGCTCAAGAGTTACTACAGAATAATAAACGCTCGTTGATATCTAAAAATACAAACACCTTTTTTTGTGGATAAAATACCTAATACTTTCTGTCACTCTTAAATGAGCTAATTTAAACTATTCTATAATTTAAAACATCGTTTTAGTTAAACCAAGCACTTTTATGAAATCCAAATGAAAAGGTTTTGGAGGATCCTTGTTTTGGCGTGTTTTGGATTTATCCGTTGAGAAAAAGGACTAAAATATTTAAAATATTTTACTCCACTATCAATGCTTTAAGCAAGGCTTTTAGAATCCAAGAAATATTTGAAAGGACAATAACACATATCTACTATTTGCTATATCACATAACGCTCTCATATATATCATATATCACATAACGCATTTGTGTACATCAAAAACTTCTTTTTCCTGTTATCCTCAGTAATTAAAACCATTATTAATAAAAAACAGGAACTTTATATACGCTAGAACCTCAAAATCCTAAGAATCAAACGTAAAATTATATTGTGGATAGTGTAATTTTCTGATAATGTCACCAATTAAATGGACGAAGCTCTTGAAACCACGCTACCTTGAAGTAAAGGAGCTGGAAACCAAAAAATAATACAAATTGACAATCAGGAATTTCCATGCCCGCACCAAACATGCATTGAAAATGTAATAATTGCTGGTAATTTTTCTACATTCATATGCAGAGTGAACTAAACAGCGCCAATATTAGAAGGAAAGTGTATCAATACTTTAGCGGCAGTGTTAAGTAACAGTTAAGTACATTCATTTGTCGATAAAATGAGGGGGGATATTCATTATTGCTAATACTTTGGGAAAGTGTTTAGAATAAACAATGCATTATTTTGAAACAATTTCAAAACGTGTTTAATTAATCAATCAACATTTTTTAACATAAAAGATAGAACATTTTATATCAAATAGCTATATAATTTTGACATGCATTTTATAATATAGGACACCGAATTTTTGGATATATACTGTCAAAATTTGAAGGAAAAAAAAGGAAAAGGGGAAGCAATTATATTATTGAAGCTCGTCGAATGAAGTTTCAGTTTCCGTTTACGAGTTACGTTAATGCGTGCTGGGTACGGTAAAACGAATAATTCACTCCGAATCCTCTAACTAAAAAGACGCAAATTTGGACCTTGGACTGATATGGTTACACTTTAGCTAACAAGTGATACGCGGTAAATTTTTAGTTCACGAAAACATTGAACATAAAAAGCTCTAAGGTTAATCGAAGAATACAGTGCTAAAAGGGTGGGAAAGGCTAGCTCTAAATTCTGCTATAAGCCAGTGAATATCAAATAGAACATCCCCCATACTTCTACTTTCCGGAACTAAATTCAATTACTGTTTTTGTAAAGTCAGCGTGTAGTAAACGTGGAATGTGAGCAGAATGGAAGAGTAAAGTCTGTAAATATAAACCATCCGGCGGAAGATTTCCCAGGACAGGCTGAAAAACCAATGAAACAAATCAATGGAGCTAAGGCAGATGTAAGAGTTATTCTATAGGGTGAATCCTAAATACGTTCTTCGAAGCAAAGGGCGTGGTGCGGTATACTGTAGCGAAAGAAAAAGAAGTCATATAGGAAATAGTTATGCTTTTGGTAATGTTATATATTCACATAAAGGTTAATCCCCCTTGGCCCGCCTCGGTAGCGTAGATGGTAGCGGGTCTGCCTCACGTTTAAGAGGTCCCGAGTTCGAATCTCGGTCAGGATGAGTTACCTGGATAAGATTTTTCCTGGGGTTTTACCATATCTTGGTAGACGAATGTCGGGTAGCTCTAAGCTCCATGGACCCCGGACTCATTTGAGCATCATTTCACCCATTTCATTCATCGTCCGGTATGACAACGTTGAGGGACGTAAACTGCAAGGAAAAAAAAACACCTGAGCTCTTAGACTGAATCGTACTGAAAGTATCTGGAATGAATTACAGAAAAGATTGGACAAGCTTTTAGTTAAGGTATCTGAAACAGGTACTTCTAGAAGGATGTACTCTCTATGCCTAAAAGGTTACGATCCATCTTACAACAGAAAAGAGCATGTAATCAAATGTGAATCGTGTGTAGTCTGCGTCTGAATACGTTAAAAAGGGAAAATGAGAGAAGGTAAAAATTAAATAATGACATTCTATTTGAGAAAAGTATAAATATTTCAACATTCAAATGAGTAACAAGAATGTCATTGACCAAAATTATTTGTCACAAATTGTGTGTTTTAACGAGATCTATGTCCTTGGTGTTGTAGAACTTCGTCCTCTTATGATTTATAAGCGACACAAAAGCTATTCAAAGTGAAGTAGACTTAAAAGGTTATTCCCAGAAAATTTAAGATATACATTTCTTTTGCCATAAAAATATCCGAAACAAATGGCATTTTAATTAAAATATTTAAAGTAATTGTAAGCAAATAAAAATGCTCGAAAAAATCTTTTCGTAACTTAGGGTGGATAATTTTTCTAAAAGTCTTCGTGTCACATTCTTAGAAGATTTATTCATATTTGGTGTTTAATGACCTCCAGCTTTTCAGTGCCCACCTCGCTAATGTAGATGGTAGCGTGTCTATCTCACATTCAAGAGGTCCCGAGTTTGAATCTCGGTCTGGATAAGGTCTTTTCCAGGATTTTCCCTTATCCTGAAAGACGAATGTCAGGTGACTCGAAGCTCCTTGGACCCTGGAGTCATTTGAGCATAATTTCACCCATTTCATTCATCGTCCGGTGTGACTTATCGTTGGAGGAGTAAATTACAAAAAAGAAGAAAAAAATCGTTATGCTGTAAACCCACACATGTATTCAAAACATGTATTTGTGACGAAATGTAAGTTTTAGCATTTGATTTGGAATACGATTAGTAAGGCAAACGGGTCATAGTCTTCTAACCCGACTGTGGACTTACGCCCTCATACGCCTGGCAAAGTTGTGTGATCAACCGATAGAGGGAGGAGATGTGGTCAGTATCACAGCCCGAATGTTGGCTTTCTAGACAGGGTTCGCAACCTAGCACAGCTCCCCAATTTCCTCACGATGCTGGCTGGGCCAGCCGTAGTCCTATATCTGGAACTTAAAATCTGCGCCCCCGAGGGATGGGATCGATGCTGGGAAATTTCCGTGGCTGGGAACCAAAGCACTCGCTCTAGTCCACTAGCCATGGCGCAGAACAATCTTGTTAGTACAGAAAGTAAAGCTTCCGAGTAAAGATCAGAAGTCAAGTTTGTTCGTAAAATTTCGGAAGCACTCGCTGAAAATTGTCACGCATTACACGATTCAATGTTCAGTTTATTTTCAGATATGCAGTAAACATGAAGGTACTTATTGTGTGTTTCAAATGTGAAGAGTTTTGTTATGTAGTGAATCAGATGCGTTAGCGCACTCCGTGTTGCCCCCTCGTTACCCCCACTTTTTATATTTCTCTCTGTCTCGCACCGTGAGAGTCTTCTTGGCGCTACAGGCAAAGGAATGCAAATTGAATTATCCAAACTTTTGTAACAATGCAGTTGTTGAAATAACAATTGCAAAATGGATATTTCCATATTATGCATTTATTTTAAATACTATAATTGAAATTGGAGTTAATGAATTACATATTTTTCTAATGCAATGTAACTGCCAGTGGCGCTTGCATATAGCTACAGATATCATTTACGTCAAGGGACAATTCGTCATTGTCCTTGTCTTCATCGTTCGAGTATTGTCGTTCGAGTATTGCAGATCTGTGATGATAGGCTACAAAATATCGTCATGTGCTATTTATTTCCAAAAATCACCTTCTTGTAGTTTATCTGCATGTCTAACGCAGTTTCACAATCTTGTGTTACCTTTGCAATTTCTTCTTGAATAAGTTGTTCAACGTCAGTCAGGTTAAAAAGATAATTTCTGTTTGCAAGAAAACTTCAGCCCACATTAACTCCGTTGTATTGTACTGGCAGTGCTTAGGAGAAAGGCCGATTACTTCGTGACGCATTTTAATTGTAAGTTGACCCAGCTTGCTTGTTATCCCTGGGTTTTAAACGGAAGAACAACTGAATAATACTGCTTTGAACTCTCTAGGGTAAATAGAGATTACCAACCAGTAATAAACAAACACAAGGTGACGGCTAAAGTTTTGCAGATGTAGCATTCTACAAGAAAGCAGGAAGTGTATTGTTTGCTCCCGCTCAAATTTAACAATCGCCATGGCTTATTCAGAGTAATTATTTTTATCACGTCATCTAAAAGGTTTACATTTCAGTTCTGAGTAATTAAAAATATAGGTATACACATATATGCCAACCATAATGATATTCAATACTGTACTTACGCCGCGATGGATTGTTATAATGTAATTGTAATTTACTTGTATTGGGAAAATTATTTAAGCTAAAAATATGGGTTTTTGCGGCTATGTTAGATATGTTACACTCTACCTTCCTCATGGATTAATTTTTGGAAAATCTGAATTTTTGTCTTAGTGCGATTAGTACATATTTATTAGAGATGGATAGATTGGCCTGCGTACCGCACCACTTAGGGGGAATGCAATACGACAACATCGCAGGATGTTGGTTACTCACCTAGTAGCTGAAGGACAAACATCTTACCATATGAAACACATAAGTCATGTTGTCTTGGACTGGGACAGCCAAGTTGTCAAATACAATTGTCAGGCAAAAACTTAGCCAAATATAATAAAATATTTAACATTATTTATATTATAATAGCATACAAACTTCAACCTATTCTGTTTCCACTTCTTCTAACAGCCTTAATTATCAACAAACTGATTTCTTTCATGTACAACATTTTGAAAATATTTGGTTGGGCTGGCCCGGTAGCTTGGTCGGTACAGCACCTACCTGCTGTGCAAAGCGTCTCGGGTTCAACCCCTGGCTGGAGGTAGGAATTTTCTCCAACCAAGTTGATTCCCTATTTTCCGTTGTCTGGAAGTATGAATGAGTGTGTGAATGTGTGCGTGATCTAATGATTAAAATACAAAGTATAAGCAGCCCAATGCATGAGTTGATATGTAACAGAAAAATTAAAAGATTGTGTTGATGAAAAGGACGTTACTTTTCTTACTAGTTCTGATATACAGCAAATATAAGGTGTAAGTTCCCACTTTTTTTTTCTATAAACATGGCAGAGAATGTAATCGCTTTCCTATGCTGCTGACCCCAACGTTATTCACAGTTTACTTTCACCCTTCGTGATACGTTTGGTCCATGGACAGGAATTATTAAATGTATAATCCCATCAAGGTGCATCCACCGGCATTACTAATGTAAGATATTTATAAAATGGAATAAGGAACAAACAGAAGTGTTGCAGGGGATAGAGGACCTAGCTCAAATTTTGCTTGGAATCGTTGCTATAACAGTGAAATTAATTTTAATAAATGCATCATTTTTCTGTTTACCACATTTGTGTATAACACTAAAATGCCCTTCATGAAATAAAACATATAAATTACACAAAAGCAGCTACGTTTACATACTCCGTTTCACTCTAAACTGTCTGTTCTTATCTTATATATTACTAACAGGAATGGATTTATCACTGATTACAATGGAATTAAGCTAGGATCTCATTAGGGTGGATTGTAGAGGAAAAAAGATGTGTTGAGGCAGATTTAAGCTTCCAGATTGGGCTACTTCTTTTTCTACAACTTTTCTCCCCTAATTCCTTGTCTAAGAAGGCGGATAGCTATTGTGCGTCAGTATACAAATTTGCTATACAGTTTAAGTTATGTGTTACCTTTCGGGATGGCTCAGGCGATAGTGTCAGTGGCCATCATTCAGGACGGCATGTTTTGGATTCCAGTAGTTGATCTTTTCTGGCGCATAGGCTTATCGAGGTTTTCTCCGAGCCAAAAATTACTTTTTTTACAACAGTGTGCCATGAAAGTTCCAATTTAAGTCAAGGGGTTTAATGATACAGTTGTTTCATTTATTTTGAAATTATTCTCCTTGAGCAAACTATGAGTTTAGTTAATCTAGTGCATATGTGTGTTCATGTACGTCGAGTTATGTTTCAAAGTTGGTTGACATAAATTACCTGAATCTCAGAAAGTTGTTTTAAAGTCACGGACAAGATACCTTTTACAAAACGGAACGCTGATCTTGTTTCAAGAAGCTAGCAAGTCGATAATTAAGAAGCGTTAATTCAGCTGAATGTAATTGCTCAAGAGCGCTGAAAAGCAGGCTGCAAAATCCCGGCTCTACTCTCTCTAACGGCCCTTATGTCTTCAGAACGAATTATTCAAATGAACGAGCTTTCGAGAGATAAAGCACTTGGCTTCTAATGCATTCGCCAAGTCAGCGACATTTAACCAATTGTCGATGAAATAACTCTTTTGCTTTAAATCCCTGTAGTGTCTATGGAGAATCATAAACTTACGCTATTCAATTTCTGGACGTAATTTAAACTTCGTAAAGCTTAATACAACCTGTTCCTTTGTTTGAGGTCACTGGGTTTGTAAACTTATAAAATCACGGTGAATTAGGCAGGAACATTGTAGCTGCATGAAATCTTAAGTTTTCACAACACGAAAATTTTGGCTCGACTGACATATTCGTGTTGCCACAGCGAGATGATAGACATACGTTAGTGTTTCCGTGTTATCTCTCACAATGTATTTTACAAGTGATTTTAATTTATTATGGTGAATAAGTGTCTCAAATTTTCTGTTTATAGCTTATTCGGACCATTTTTATTGAATTTGGTGTAACTATGAAACGTGGAAGATTAGCAGAGAGGTTACTACATATAATTATGAAATATAAAATCGATATCAAATCATCCGCAAGATTCATCGTTTTCATAGTATTCTTATCTGCGGTTAATCTCTCTCAAGTTCAAGTTCATGTTGTAAAATGTCTGAAAGCGTGAGAATCTTCTTTCAGTCTGCTTTCAATTTCTTTAGGCAGTATACATTTGTATATGTCTATGAAATGGGGGAGTATGTCGTGTGAGTATGTGGTGTGTGGTTTCAAATCAACATTTATTTTTATTTTTACTTTCTTAATCAGCAGATGCTTTTTTCTGATGTCAAGTATACAAAGCATCTATTTTCTTTTATATGACTGCAAACCATGGACAGACTACCAAATAAATAGCACGTGTACACTTACTACATTAGCATCGTTATATGGGCTTGCAAACAAATTGGCAGTGCCTTAACGAAGCATTACTGCGAACAACCGCGGTAGTGGGAGCTAGGGAACAAGATAAATGAGGATATTTTCACATTGGTCTGGGCGATGAGGAGGTACCGTAGCATTAATAAGCTGGATCTCACATTAATAAATTCCTACGCAACAAAGATAGAAGGTGAAGCTGTTGTTCGCTATTAACTGCCATGGCAGTGAGAAATTCCTGGAAGTCACAGATATTACATTTCAGTTTTATATAAAACAAAACTATATAAGTAGCAGTGGCCTCATTTTATTGTCAGTAAGCATAAGCATGTTAACATAAAAACATTTAAATTGCTAAAATAAGCAGTGGTAAGCCACACTTGCTTTCAAATCAGCTTATATGTTCTTTGTTTTTTCTTCATTCTTGTACATAATATAGAACTTTTTGGGTATCTTTCTTTTGGTTTTCGATGTATGCGTTCTAGTTAACTGGATGTGTTGCTTATTATTTTAGTTATATTATGCACTAGATTATAATCATATATAACAGCAGGTACATTCCAATTCCTGTCCACTTGTTTCATTTCTTATTCCGCCTCGCCTTGTCAGTCATTGATCAACAAAGATGTCATTTCATTTCTTGCCTTCGACTTTAACTGTTCTTCTGTTTCGGTATCCAACTTTCATATAATTTAAACATAAGTTGAGGCTACTATTTTATTAAATTACGTTATATTATCCTTCCTTGTTTTATTTACGGTTGTTCATCCGCATGTGCACATATCAGCTCAATCTAGGGCTCATTGAAATGACCTTTTACAGCAAACATAATTAAAGATACGTCCTATTTCGCTAGTTGTCCTTGGATAAAATGTGTTTCGTAATGTTTCCCTAATGGTTTGAGAAAACAAAAATCAATTTAGTAGGAACAGCTAGTCACAACTTGACAGAAGACATAAATATTAAATTGAGCAATTAAGTGACTTTTAGTTTCTAATTATGCTGCTGATAATTATATTTGAGATACCTCAAAATATTACCAATGGAAGATTAATAGTAATTGTGTTTTTTAAATGCCGAAGAACATGAAACGTCCATATGTCTGAATGTCATTAACGACCTTCGTTAACCTTTAAGTACAGGGGCTTCAATGAAAGAGGGTAAAGAATGAGGTCCCAACTTGTCCCGCTCTGTCTCTGTGGCATTGCTTTAGCTCTACTATAGTGGCTCTGGCAAAACGTATGTTCCACAGTATTTCACAGCAAAGAGTTGGCAAACTTAAAATTAGTTTCTTTTTATTCTAATGCCATCTTTATTGTTCTTTGTCTTGTTATTATTTTCTGGATCAGTTTTTTTTTCTTCAGCTGCCAAAAGGGCTAGATAATCTGTAACGTGTACATCTTAAAATATGGATGGCAAGTTTCAATAAAGAAATTCGATCGCTCATTCTGTAGTTGTTTATATAGTTTTCCATGCCTATAAATAAATGCATTTATCCGGGGCATTTTGACAGTAAATATTTAACAACAAATTTAAATCGAATGCCTTGTTTAACATTTGTAAGCGGTGTTCCTTTTCCTTTCCTTGCTGCATCGTTCTTCTTTAACTCCTTCCTTGTATCCTCCTCTCTGTATTATTTTATTATGGAATAACTGTTTATTTGTTATTTGTTCGAGTTTAAAAATAAACAATTCCAGAGTTTAAAACAAAGTTATTAAGAACTACTGTGATAGTTTCCAGTATGATGATATTTCCTATTCTCCCTAATATTTCTTAGTTATTAATAACTAAATATTATAAAGCATTGGAATGAAAGCACTATGGATTACTGTTGGGCAAACGGAAGCAGGGTATTTATAATGTCTTATTATACCAGTTAGTAGATGAATTGCACGTATGGAGGTAAGAATCGTATGCAAGGCATACAGAAAAACTGTAATATGTTATAGTACTGCTGTTTTTTACATTGAAATTTATTTTAATAGGTTTTCTAGAAGTGGCACATAAATAAATTAATTTTCTTCAGCTAAATATTATAAATGTGTTCAGTGAACTTTATTTTGTAATTTAAGTAGCTGTATATAGGATTTCGCTCAGAAGTCAATTTCTATTGCAAATCCCTTAAGTAGCTTAGAGAAAAGCCGAATACGACAAGAAATTCGGTCATGGGCTTCCTATGGATTAATATATCAGGGTTATTTAGCTCGAAATCTAGGATGATGAGGATACTCAGGAACATGCACTAAGAAAGAAATAAGAACGAGTTAAAACGGTCCAGAAAAATCGTCCAACAGTCCCAACCTTTAGTAAAATTGTATGTTGAATCAATACGTAATATCCACACGAGATTCTTAAATAATAAATAGAAAGTGTACAACGGGTATCCTGCAAATAGAAGTGTATAAAATATTCAGGAGCAAAAAGGATATATTCCAGAAATCGCTTGGTAAATCTGTGGTAACTGTGCAGAAACAAAACTCTGAAAATTAGCTTATACGAGTATAGGAGTCATTTTCAATTGCATGTCTTCTCCAAACCTTAATGGAATCCCGAACATGTATTACGACATAACTGTAATATGTGTAAAATACGTTGTATTTTTATATTTGAAATTCAAAAGTATTCAGAAAGGCGTAGGGACGTGGCGACCCCATCGCTCAACCTTACGGTTGCAGTTAGCCAACCCAGTGCCTAGGGGTATATCTGGGCCAACCGGGCTCCCGAGGGGAAATAAATATTGGGAGTACAGTTGCTCACTGGTCGAAGGACCCCATAGGTGTGAAGACCTCAACGGGATTTTCGGCGGAAAAGAAGTTCTTCACTATGGCGAAGTCACGGAAGAGGTATTCCTCCTAATGGGGATAATACATTAGGAGCGGGCAGATGAGGTCCGAAGTCCACTAAGACAGCTCATATAAGAAAGGACAACTCCGATGTAAAACCGGGCCTTCCAGGATGGGGATTTAGCATTGGGCTGGTAACCCAATATAGTAAAAGGGAACTTACAATCCTCATAAAAAGAGCCGGGCTGAAATTATATTGACGATCCAAGCCAAGAATAAGGATAAACAATTTGGATAATCGTAAATTTGGAAATTAACCGTATGGAATGTAAGAGGACTAAGCTCGATGAACTGCAGAAAGAACTGATGGAAAAGAAAGTAGATATAGCTGTATTGTGAGAAACAAAAAAGAAGTTGCGAGGCTCAATGGATTTCGAAAATTATCCTTTAATATATAGCGGTTGTCCACAGGAAGTAAGGGCATCTGCTGGAGTAGCAATAGTGATAAACAACAAAATGAATAAAATACATAGCTACAGCTATATAAACGAAAGAATTTTAATACTCAGACTACGAGTAGATAGAGGTTATGTGACATTAGCAGCGTATGGCCCAGAAGAAAGGAAAAAGGATGACACGCATGAGTTTTATAGAACCTTACAAGAATACCTTGCAAACGTTGAATAAAAATGACTATATATGCACAGCAGAAGACATGAATGCCAGGATTGGAAGCAAATCAATAGATGCAGAGAGAGCTTTGAAATGTAGTGCTGTCTATTGTAAATTTTTGTACTACAAAGCTGTTATGGAAAATATACCTACTAATATAATGAACTGCCACCATTTACGGCACAACAGTAAAAGTAATAATGATGAACAATGGCATGTTGTGCTCATACTTATGATTACTTATATTATCTCTTATTTATACCCAGTTTTCTTATTGTCTCTTATTTATACTGAGTTTTCTTGTTCGCTTACCTTAGAATGTTGTCAACAGCACTTCATGTAAACTTCACTTTCAATCCTAATTTGAGACCACACAATTTGTTCACCTGTCACCAAAAAACTAAATGTCGGCAAGGCTACAAAGGGATACTTTAGGGGTCAGCCTTGAGTGCTGCGAGCGGTAAAAATTGCAAACACCGCTCGGTCGCTGAAATGAGTGAGAATCTGACCGAGTGACGAAGCTTAAAGGGATGTGAGCGCGCTATGTTTGAAGCAATAAAGTTAATTATGATTTAATCTACCTTAGAGAATACATTATGTATTAAATATAATATTATGTATTATACATATATAATTTTCCTTTGTACGTAAATTTATGATTTTTACCGTTATAAGGATACGTTTATACGCGTTGCAATCTGCGGTAAAAAGTACACAAACAATATAGAATATCTTATTTCCTATTGTTTGCATAGGAGTTAACAATCAGAATAAATTACCTGAAGAAAATTAAAATGAAACAACGGCACACCATATCTCCAGAGCCATTTGAGGACGTTTGGGTTTACAGTTCCTGAATGATAAAAACTTAGGAATGTGCAGATTTATGCAGTTTTACGCCAGAATACTTTTTTCTTCCCATTTACTTGTTTTGATTTAATATGGTCCTTAGTAGCAAAGAGCAGCAATCTCATCATTTAAAAGAAGCAATTATCTCATTGTCAAATTATTCATTTCAAGATTCTTTTTAACCGAATATTCATTTGAGGCCATTATGGTATCAACAAATCTGAGAGTAAAGCAGATTTACTCTAAAGAACGTTATAGATTATTCAACGATTAAAAGACGCAAGGTATCCATTGGTTTACTAGCGTTCTAAGTTAGCTATATTATTATCAGCTGTTCATTTATCTAAGTTCTGCCAAATATATACAGTTCATTTTAATCGAAGGACATCATAAGGAAGGAATAAACAAATGCCATGTGGGTGATAAAAATTCTGGATATATGCAACCATGATTGCTTGAGGCATGTATATCCATACCCCATTATTGATAAAGAGAATATGGGCGTTGAAAGTTAATGTAGGCTATCTCTACACCCTCTAAAGAATATGAGGTTTATTCCTCGAAACAGAAAGTTAGAACAACGGTAGGAATTATCAAATATATTTTATATGAAAAATTTCCAATTTAGAAAAATGCAGCTCTTTATCTATATGCTGATAACCCAAGCAGGAAGTGACAGCATTCTACACATACAGTGGCTTTAACACCATATGGTTGTAAATCGGAAGTACCTATTCGGTAAATGACGTCCGTTTTCTTCTGTCAGCAAATGTTCAGGTACCAAGATTTTGCTTAAGATAGGTTTAGCAGAGATTAAGTTTTACATAAATACGCTTAAACAGGTTTTTACATTAGATCCAAGGAGGGAATGTGAATGTTCTCCGTAGGAAGAAACTGTAATATTTTACTACAAATTGCAGGAAAACGTTAGTTACTTTATAGTGCTACTTTCTCTTCTATGGAGGAAATTGGGTTTATGTGTGGTAAGGATGGAACCTCAAATAAAAAATCAAAATATACTTAAACTAATTATTATTATTATTGTAATGATGATGATGATGATGATGATTATTTTTATTATTATTATAATTATTATTATTTTTATTATTATTATTATTATTATTATTATTATTATTATTATTATTATTATTATTATTATTATTATTATTATTATTATTATTATTATTATTATTATTATTATTATTATTATTATTATTATTATTATTATTATTATTATTATTATTATTATTATTATTATTATTATTATTATTATTATTATTATTATTATTATTATTATTATTATTATTATTATTATTATTATTATTATTATTATTATTATTATTATTATTATTATTATTATTATTATTATTATTATTATTATTATTATTATTATTATTATTATTATTATTATTATTATTATTATTATTATTATTATTATTATTATTATTATTATTATTATTATTATTATTATTATTATTATTATTATTATTATTATTATTATTATTATTATTATTATTATTATTATTATTATTATTATTATTATTATTATTATTATTATTATTATTATTATTATTATTATTATTATTATTATTATTATTATTATTATTATTATTATTATTATTATTATTATTATTATTATTATTATTATTATTATTATTATTATTATTATTATTATTATTATTATTATTATTATTATTATTATTATTATTATTATTATTATTATTATTATTATTATTATTATTATTATTATTATTATTATTATTATTATTATTATTATTATTATTATTATTATTATTATTATTATTATTATTATTATTATTATTATTATTATTATTATTATTATTATTATTATTATTATTATTATTATTATTATTATTATTATTATTATTATTATTATTATTATTATTATTATTATTATTATTATTATTATTATTATTATTATTATTATTATTATTATTATTATTATTATTATTATTATTATTATTATTATTATTATTATTATTATTATTATTATTATTATTATTATTATTATTATTATTATTATTATTATTATTATTATTATTATTATTATTATTATTATTATTATTATTATTATTATTATTATTATTATTATTATTATTATTATTATTATTATTATTATTATTATTATTATTATTATTATTATTATTATTATTATTATTATTATTATTATTATTATTATTATTACTATTACTATTACTATTACTATTACTATTACTATTACTATTACTATTACTATTACTATTACTATTACTATTACTATTACTATTACTATTACTATTACTATTACTATTATTATTATTATTATTATTATTATTATTATTATTATTATTATTATTATTATTATTATTATTATTATTATTATTATTATTATTATTATTATTATTATTATAAGTATTAGTATTAGTATTAGTATTAGTATTAGTATTAGTATTAGTATTATTATTAGTATTATTATTATTATTATTATTATTATTATTATTATTATTATTATTATTATTATTATTATTATTATTATTATTATTATTATTATTATTATTATTATTATTATTATTATTATTATTATTATTATTATTATTATTATTATTATTATTATTATTATTATTATTATTATTATTATTATTATTATTATTATTATTATTATTATTATTATTATTATTATTATTATTATTATTATTATTATTATTATTATTATTATTATTATTATTATTATTATTATTATTATTATTATTATTATTATTATTATTATTATTATTATTATTATTATTATTATTATTATTATTATTATTATTATTATTATTATTATTATTATTATTATTATTATTATTATTATTATTATTATTATTATTATTATTATTATTATTATTATTATTATTATTATTATTATTATTATTATTATTATTATTATTATTATTATTATTATTATTATTATTATTATTATTATTATTATTATTATTATTATTATTATTATTATTACAAGAAAAGAATGAGTATAATACAATGTGACTTTTCCCAGACAATGTTTACACAAATGTATCCCTATGATTCATTAGTAATATTAGTTTGCCTTTCTTTACCTGAGATAATTAATATATAATATAAGATAATGTGATTTGTGATAAGAAGATAATAAGACGACACCTTGCTATCAATCCCATATGATGTTACTATTTCTGGTAATATATTAGAAATACACCTTAATTACTCATGGTTCAGGTGAAGAACAGGATCATCGTCCAGACTTTCATGATGTTAGTGAGTAGTATAGATTTGGGAGAATCAGCACAGAGTAGATAAGATGCTGAACTCTCCTCTGTGTTAATATATGAGTGATGTAGAATGCTCATTGATTTAGAACTCTCCTATATGAAAATCGAGTTGTAAAAGAAGGGGAGTGTTGGCGTAGTGCCGTTCTCCCCTGTGCAGTGAGATGTTTTTGAGGGTTGGGATGATGATGATGATGATTGTGTGTGTGTGTGTGTGTGTGTGTGTGTGTGTGTGGTAACGGGGGTTCCGGGGATGTTTGAATTAAATGTGAATTCTTTTCGATGTGTGTGTGCTTGAACTCTCATGTATTCTTTTCGATGTGTGTGTGTGCTTGAACTCTCATGTATGAATATCGAGTCTAGGGTTCGATATTGTGATGGGGTGGGGTGGGTAACGGGGGTTCCGGGGATGTTTGAATTAAATGTATTGATAGTAATTCATCGATGACTGTGCTTGAACTCTCATGTATGAATATCGAGTCTAGGGTTTGATATCTATTACGTTTAGTGCTTCGATGTCTGTGCTTAAACTCTCATGTATGAATATCGAGTGTAGGGTTTGATATTTATTACGTTTAGTGTATGATATATGATGCAGTATCGTTAATCTTTAGATAAAAGAATATCGAGAGAATGATTAGGTATGTTTACTGGGAGAGATTTATGAAAATAAATGTAATAAGACATTCTGGTAAGGGGTGTTCCCTATGTAGAATCTCTCCTTGAGCTATTGTATCCAAGAGCGATGTAAAGGTTAAGAAAAGGTTAAATTCCATTCCCACATCGAGGTACGAGAAAATATAAAATCTGTTCCACATTGAAGTATAAGGGTGATGACGTGTTGTCATTCCTCAAGATTTGTGCATATGTGTATATGTGTGGGTCATCTATGAATATCGAGTTCTCGGGAGGATTCATATATATGAACATAGGGTCCTCGGTTCGATACCCATTCATGTACGCGAGGATAAACACTAGTCCTCCTCCAGTACAAGCGACGAGAGGGTGGAAGGGGGGAAACGTGAGAAAACGGTAATATAGTAAATTCGAATTAACAGGTCTCACCCTGTCCCGCCAGCTCGGGAACGAACGTGTCCTCACTTCACACAAACCCTCCGTACGTTAAGTACAATCGACGATAGGATGGGGAGGGGGAAGACAGGTATGATCACGTTTCATCACCCATCTGCTCACTAGGGAACGAATGCATTCTCACTTCACATCGCAACGTCAAGATGAGTGGAACAACAACCC
The DNA here is from genome assembly GCA_030765055.1 of Mantis religiosa. NCBI lineage: Eukaryota > Metazoa > Arthropoda > Insecta > Mantodea > Mantidae > Mantis > Mantis religiosa. Next base: position 104,126,469 of record CM060953.1, read on the forward strand.
CTATCATTGAAAGTGATACCAGATTCTGGGAGAATCTACGCAATTTCGAAGATTTGCAAAAGCATTGGGTTGAGCACCACGATGAAACGTGTGATGGAAAGATGCACCAAGTGACTTGCAAGAATCCTTCCTATCATGATTCGATCACATCTTATGCTCAATGCGGAAAGAAATGTAAAGTGTACCTCGGGTAAGTAGAATTATAATTGTGCGTTAACGTGAAAGTGTTGTTATGTGTTATATAACTAATGATAAATATGTTTATTTCAGTAAAGCCCAAAGTGAAGATGTGGCATGCCAGTCCGAACAGGATCAAGGTGAAGATGTGTGCGGTCCGTACAATGATCGTCCGTTTAAGGATATCGGTACACCGAAACCCGAGGAGGAAGTCATAGAAAAGTGAGTATAAAATAATAAGAGTTTTACGTTAACAAGTGTATTAAATATTCACGATGTTGAAACATAGTTCGTGTATGTCCGCAGATCCAGTAAGAAAGGAGACAAGAAAAAGAAGAAGACGAACTGCAAACCGAGAATCGTCAAAGCCAAGAAGACGTTCGATCAAGACAGTTTCATCATAATGATGTTCGAACCCTTCACACCCTTCGCAGAAGAAGTAGAGGAGGAAGTTGCGAGTGATGGTAAATAGTGTGTGCATGAACGATAACGACATCTCCATCAGCATTGACTTTCGTGTGAACATAGGATTATACAATGAACTCCCATCACTTTACATTAAAGCCACACATGACGATACGTTTGTGTATATTACAAAAGAGGATTGGGAGGTAATAATGTCAAATTTGTGTGTTTTGGATACGTATCTGAAAGATGGTAAGCATCCATGTGCACCGTACAGTGAAAATATAATATATGCATTTAATATAATGTTATGTATAAATAAGATGCAAGAAATAACGTTTGTGAATACATGTTTAAATGTGGGCAGTATAAATCTGAATAGTACTGCATTCAATGGACTTAAAAGACTAATTCCATATATTGAAAGAAATTTATATCAGTTGTATGATATTCATAAATCATTATGTTCATATGATGCAAAAAGCAGGAGTGCAAGGAAGAGGATATTGGAGATGTATGTTAAAGTCAATAAAAAGATAATTTGAATTTGTAATGTTTTATTTATTACACCTATATGATAGATTGTACAACATGAGTTAATGGTTTATAAGTGAATAATTTATCATGAATAATTAAACAGAATAATGAAGTTTGTGCAGGAAAATTTGACGATGCTTGAACTTCCAATCTGACATTCACTGCCCCCGTCACAGTATCCTCAGGTTGATGAGAGCAATCGATGACGAAGAGCGGTGCATATTTCAGAAAGTCGTTCCTTTTCAAAAGAGGGTAATTCTCCTTTCCATAGTAGGATGATTGAAATTTGGAATATTGATCATACAGAGATGCAAATTTCGAATTGGCGAAATCCAAATTCATATCGTGATAGGGGTAAGATTCACTGTTGAGATAAAGTTTCAGATTGGTGATATTACAATTATCAAATAGAGAGGCATCCTTAGCGAGATGATTCAATCTATCCACTTGTGCACCGACTATGACGAAACGTGGTTTTTCAAGTTTAGTCGTGGTTGCAATGTTCCATGTGAACGCTTTAGTTTGAGGTACAGCAGGTTGAGTGTGAAGGTCCAAGGTTCGAAATGCGACGTGTAGAGGTTTATCCGATTTGACGAGTTTAAGTTTATCAACTTGTTCAAAATCTGAAAGTCGAAGTACAGGCATCCTCCATTCGAGTCTAGTTAGTTGTATGGTTGTAGGATCGTTTCCAATGATACAATTATTAGAATCCTTAGATCTAATGAGAATAAGTTCAAACTTGCTATTAAGTATGACCTCCTTGTGATCGTCGGCGAAACCCAGCAACATCGAAAGAGGAACGATAGCATTGAAGATACCATTCGATGTATTCACGATGTCTACCACACCTCCAGGATAGATCCATCCAGCATTTAGTAAACGATTCAATTCCAGTTCATTCAGTGCTGCATAGTTACGCATCGTTGATGAAATGCCCGGATTCCTAGTTCTATCAATAGTCGTTCCATTCATATCCAGACGAATCTCATCGAATAGGAATGCCATAGCATTGTTAATCAATTTCGATGTGGCAACGGTGCCGTCGGGTTTAGTGAGAGTCCCCTCAATGTAGAGATAACTTCTACTAGGAAGCGTGTACAAATCTTCAGCTTGACATGGAATTCTAATTTCATCGTTCACATCGAGAGCTGACGTATTGTACGGTAGGAATACGTGTTCTTCCTCCTTACTGATCTTATCATCAAAGGTCGGAATCCCGGTCACGTCCAACACATCCATCATACAACCTTGAAGCCTAAGTTAGCGAGAAATTTTCGATTAGACGATGTGATTAGCTTGCGGGTCGATGATCGAGTAGAGGTCAATCTCGAGAGATGTTTTTTAATATAGCATCGTCTCTTAAAACTTATACCCATTACGACGTATGTGCAATCGTACAGTGATGGTTTCGTTCCTGAAATCTAACTTATCGCCGTTCTGGTCTACCACTCTAATGTCGAGATGATCAATGAGATTCGTATCGATGATTGGTAAATATATAGGACTTGATGGTTCCTGCGAAATATGATAACCTGGAGGTACCGATGGGAAAAATTCATACAGAGAATGACCACTTTTACCATTGATGAAAGATCCCGTTGCAAGACTACACTCGATACGTATGATGCTGACCTTGAATATGTTAACCAAATCATTAGACTCGGTCAGCACGTTTGCCGGTACCCTCTGTTTAGAGGTGAAACCGAGAAGAGGAGCAATAGATCTCTCACGACTAAAGTCGATAATATAGGGAGATTGAATTTCTGATTTCATGGTGTTATTATTAGCACGTAGGATAAAGTCGTCACCGATGTCGAGAGTATCCTTGATCAATCTGGCGATATCATCCAATTCATAAGTACCCGGTGGAATTACTATACGTTCGACTTTTCCATCGCGAACGTAATGGAATAGATTATTACTCTCGTCCACATTCGGAATCGAGTAAAAAGTCTCAAAATTCAATAGAGCTATCTCGTAATGTCCGTTAGGATCCAGATGTAACGGTGGATTTAGAAATGTAGAGAAGCTGGTATCACTACCACTCACGGTGATCGTGTAACTCATCGAGGAGAAACTGAAGGCACAAGTGACCGCAAATCACAGAATCGAATTCTTGAAATCTCATCGTATTATATAGGAGCTTGACACCCGAAAGGTACGTTTCTATCTCTTCCGGAGGTCTCAGATCGCCGAAACTGTCAAAGTAGTAGGCAACGTCACCATCCTTACGTACAGCAACCCAATGTGTACCAGGGTTATTTGATGTATCCAGATTCACTACTATTCTCTCATAGTATCGAGGACGTGGAGGTAGTTTATCGATCATGTAGACACCTCTAAAATGTGGAATGTGTAGACGTCGTGCATACGAATCGATCTCGTTAGCACTCAGGGCTTTTTCCGGGATAAATATAGGCCTCGCCCCGAGTTTTTTGATCGAAGATATAATCCTCTACCCTTACGACGTCTCTTACGGCGAAGACCTTTGCCCTGAGCCAAAGATTCCATGCGCTCGTTGTGACGTGTTAATTCTGCAAGTTGTTTTGCATCCGAACGTTTCATATTGACAGCCGTAGCAATCTGAGCAGCACCTCCAGCTAGACCACCTGCTGCACCTAGAGCTGCTAAAAGTGGTAGCAAAGGTAAGAAACCACCTCTCTTGTTGCGACGTTTACGCATGCCAGCGCCTGCTGCCAATTTACCCTTCATAAGTGTAGTCACAAGTCGAGCTGCAAGTCGTTCGCCCAAAGAAGCGTCGGCAGACTTTACACGTCTCCAAGCTTTCTCTACCAACACCTTATCGGCTAGACGACGAGATTCTGTATCAGTACTCTCTGCGTAAGCCCGATCGTGATCGAGACACGCTGAATCTAACCCGTTCACCGGTAAGTCACCTCTCTGCAAGCGTTTATGTAGTTTCGTTCCGGGACCGCAGAAACGATAACCCGGTAAATGTGCCTCAAATGGTAATGAATTAATCAAGGAATTAAGAATTCCCGAACCTTTGCGTGCACGTGTAGAGCGCATGTCTCACTATGAAATAAAAAAGGCAAAACGTGCGCTTTATAAGTATACGATTCCTATGACGATTGGCTAAATCCAGTAAAGACATAGATTGCCCTTATCACGAACGAGATAAAAGACAAAACTTATGCTTTATAAGTATTAGTCGCGATATGGAGATAGTAAAGCAAAAGTGTACGCTACCCATACAGGTGTTAGATTTCGAGGATGACATTCGCAAAGGACGACACGGTACGTTGTTTCCGAGTAACGTTAGAGCGCTCATACTGGGCAGTTCAAATGCTGGAAAAACGAACGTTTTACTCAACCTGCTTATTCACGAGAATGGTCTGAGATTCGAAAACCTCTACATATACTCGAAATAGTTGCAACAACCTAAATATCGATATTTACTCAGGTTACTGAAAACTATACCCGATATAGGTGTATTTACGTTCGATGATGGTGATAAAGTGATTCAAACGTCGGATCCTAGAGAAAATTCGATATTCGTATTTGATGATGTGATAAATGAAAAACAGGGTAAGATAGCTTCATATTACAGTATGGGTACACATCGTAATGTCGATGCTATATATTTAGCACAATCATATGCTAAAGTACCTAAACATTTAATTAGAGATAATGCAAATATGATTATATTCTTTAGACAGGATAATCTCAATTTAAAACATATATACGAAGATTATGTAAATACCGATATGTCCTATGATGAATTTAAGAATATGTGTAAACATATATGGGAGAGTGATGAACGATCCTTTGTTGTTATAGTACCAGAATATCCACTGAACGAGGGACGCTACCGTCACGGTTTTGATCGCTTTATCAGAATGAATAAATAGAATAATCCATCACTTAAGCAATGAGTATCGACAGGTTCGGATCCCGAAGAATCATACCCTCTAGGGGTGTGTTCAATCGATATATCATAACTAGAGATGGATCGGGAAACTATCGATTCAAGGGAAAGCGGTTGTGCAATATTCACGAGCCTGAAGAAGGTGACGATGCATCGACTAAACATTATGTGGATACGCATACGGCTGACGTCGAGAATCGAATGCAGATCTTCAGCGAGCAGACCTCGTATCAGCGTATGGGCGAGTTTGAAGCTATGCTTAGGGATCACATACAAAAATCGCTCGACATCCAATACAACAATTTAATGGAGTACTTAAGTAAATATGCATTTAAACGTGATTCCGAAAATAATGTCATTATAGATGGTATAAGAATGAAAACGCTGTTGGACCCCCTTCACGAACACGACGTTCCTAATAAAAAATATGTAGATGATAGGATTCCAATTCACGACTCTAATGAAACTCTATCATTTCGAATGAAGAGATTGAAGGATTTAGCCGACCCGATAGATGATAGTGATGCAGTCACCATGAGTTATGTTAATCATTTCTTTATACAGAAACATAATGAATTGCAAACGGGTTTAACTGAGACTATAACAAACATTGTCGATACTATTACACGGAAACAGAATGAATTACAAAGTCAGTTAACTAGAACAATCACCTCCGCTAGCGAGACTATTACTACAGCTGTAGAAAAAGAAGTGAAAGAACTAACCGCACGACAAACGGAACTTGATAATAAACTAATCACTATAAATAATGATATTCATACTATGAAAACACGAATGAGAAATGTTGTAAACACTATGTTACAACAATTGAAAGCACAACTCATAATTTCATTACAAACACGTCCGTTTCGAGGTCCCTCTTTAAGGTATACGTTAACATCGGGACTCGAATACTATAAAGTTCCTGGAAATGGAAGTGTACTCTCGTGTTCCATCGTATCATCGGTACATCCGCATGCTGTAAATGATACATTGTTTGCAATAAACGGAAGATTAGTTGAAAGATATCCTGTAAGAGTTGAAACTGGCGATATTCTATCGTTTACAGCACCAGTCGGACGTGCTAAAGATGGTCATATATTAAGTATAGAACTGATAGTTTCATATAAATTAGCAGTAGCTGATAAATTATACATTCATTTCGATATGGATGTTGAAGCTATAAGACTTAAGGAATCCATTGCCCGTCACAGTAGGGCAATAAGAGAAAAGTTACGTTCTCTCAAAGGAATGAAATTCGAAACGCAACGAGTCATGTCTGAAGTTCTTCAACCTGTAACCGAACCATTGAAAGTAATAGCGAAAGCACACCAAGACAACAACGACGACGACGAAACTACAGATGATGCTAACGGATCTGATCTCGTGTCAAAGTATCTACACAAGGTTCGAACTGCCAGTTCGAGTGACATGGACAATACTTACGGCATACGTTACGAGTATAATGAGTATAAATTGGGTAACAAGACAGTTGTGTTTAAATCTGATGGTGTTCAGATAGGAACAGAAACGTATGAACCCACAGCAGGCTTATATGAATTATTATTTAAACGTTTACCTCGCAAGACATCGTACACAGATGATGATTTAGACGTGTATTCACAAATCTTACAGAATACTCAAGTTTACAGACACGGCTATTCAAGAGATGGACGTTTAAGAGCAAATCGAGGGTTCAAGTATCGTCATATCATTCGTGACCTTGTTAGTAATCGAACTGGATTTGGTTTACGTTGGAAAGAACATGTACCGCAGAGAAACTTAGATTACATCTACTGGAACGATCCGAATGAAATAATAAACAGATTAAGATTATTAGTTGCGTCGAGGGATGCAGGTAATTTGAATCACTCACCCGAGATAGAAGAAATTATTACAGAACTTAAAACATCAAAAATTATAGCATGATAAAACGTCGCATTGCAACCGAGTTACATGCACCAGCTAGAAGACGATTTTTACGTCGTAAGATCATAAGCAAATGAATGAACGATTTAGTACAAATAGATCTTATGGACATGTCTAATTATGCAAGAGACAATAGGAATTATAAGTATATTCTTCTTGCATGCAATTTTTATTCCAAGATGGCTTATGCACGACCATTACGTGATAAAAGTGGTATTAACGTTTCGACTGCTATGGAGGAGATATTGAATGAAATGGAATCGTTTCCGAAGAATGTTCAATCTGATAAAGGAAGGGAGTTTTACAATAAACATTTCCGCGAACTAATGAATCGTAATAATATTAATCATTACAGTACATTCACTCACGTTAAGGTCACTCACGTTAAGGCTGCTGCAGTGGAACGTTTAATAAGAACGATCAAACTGATTTTGCATAAGGAATTTATTGTTCAAGGCTCATATCAATGGATAAACATACTACCTAGAATTATTCATACATACAATAATACTTACCATCGAACGATTCGTATGAAGCCTATAGAAGTTCGTGATAATTATCTCCTGCTCAGCGTCTACAAATATGATAGAAGTCTGCGTGAGAAGCGAAGATCTAGACTTCATCGTGTTGGTGACTACGTGAGGATTTCTAAGCATAAAGGTGTTATGGAGAAAGGTTATCTACCAAATTGGAGTGTTGAAGTCTTTAGGATACGTACAGTGCAAAGGACACATCCATTGACCTATCTCATCGAGGATCTGGAGGGTAAACTGATTGAAGGAGCATTCTACGGTTATGAATTACAGAAAACTCAATATCCAGACACGTATTTAGTTGAAAGGATCATCAGACGTCGTGGTGATAGGATTCTGGTGAAATGGTTAGGATTTCCTACCCGTGAATGGATTAATGAGGTGGACATTGTATAAATAAAAAAAAAATAAAAAAAACACACAACTCAATAAAGAAATATAAATTTAATGATATATTGTGTTTGATTTTTTTTGTTCACATTGATTCCTGACATCTTCTGTAACTGCTAATTCACATCTCCTTAACTTAAACATGATAATAACATTTTTATACTTTTTTAAAAAAAAAATCATACATGATTATAGTTGAAGTAACATTTAATTGTAGAGATTTTAACATAACGTACATGCTAGTTCACATTGAGTATATATAAATTCACCTACCCTTAACGTAAACATGATAATTACAATTTGAAGTAATTAGTAATATACGATAAACAAACATCATACATGATTATAGCTGAAATAAGAGCCTTTGTACATGCATAGTTCACATTGATTATATATAAATCCCCCCCTCACCCCTTAACGGAGATATGATAATAACATTTTGATATAATTAGTAAATATATTTTAAAATGATGTAAATATGTTATTATCATGTAATTAGTAACACACTTTACAATTATACTTGAAACTCAATTATTTCGTTTTTTGAAATACAGTAATATGTTATTATCATGTGCCTAGTAATACCTTTTAACTCAGTTGTAACACACTTTACAATTATACTTGAAACTCAATTATTTTTTTTTTTTGAAATACAGTAATATGTTATTATCGTGGCCTAGTAATACCTTTTAACTCAGTTGAATCTATGCTTTATTGGAAAAGAAAAAGAAATTTACACTTGACAATTTTCTATAGCATAATGTCCCCATGCTAATGTTGAAAATGAATTATTGGGAATGTATCGTTTTGTATCGATACCACTTAAAGCTATCTTATTAGATTCAATGGTATGAACATCATGTTTATAACTTCTGAAACATGTCTGCATGCTTCGATGTATCGTGTCAGGATGTGTAATACATGAGAGATATTGTTCAAAGGTTATGAATCTCATCGAATCTTTTGTTACACCTTTTGATTTTTTAATCACTTCAGTATCATATCGACAACTATATAATTTCGATTTCAACCCTACATATTCAGTCATCACTCTACCGGCTAGCTCATCCTTGAATAATCCTGAAATTTTCTTATTTGCTAACGGAATACCATACACATTATCCATTGGATAATTAGATGTATCGAATAAATGTATATTGGTTTTAATAAATTCATATATATCGCAGCTAGATTCAAAGAGAAAAGCATCCGTGTCCGTATAGATTAAAGTTACATCTTTCAATTTTTTCTTCAGAATTTCATAATAAAAATCATACATTTTATGTTTGGATAGATCCAGGATTGCTTGTCCTATGTATATTGGCTTATTCATCAATATTTCATCTCTGACCAATTCTATACCTATTAAATTTTCATCAAAAATCACGTACCTTATACATGTCTTTCGAGCTAACAATTTACGCGCTCGTTTCCAGCTGGTAGCTAAATGAAATGAATTATAACGTTTTACATTCTCTATAAATTTTCCATAAACACAATTATTCATTAACTTCCATAGATTTTGACCAAATTTCGTCTTATCTTCAATACGTTTACGAACGTTGAGTTCAATGTAAGGATTTATCCAGTTAGATTGTTTGTAACCTATTACTCTATGTATACGCGATGGAATCAAACCAAGTTTAACACATTGTTGAAAATTGAGATAATGTAATACGTATTTATTTTTATCATTCAATGTTGTTAGCAATTTTGTATACTTATCACCTGGCGCGATTTCATTCAAAGGGCATAATGGCAAATCATTTTGTATATCATGAAGTTCCTGTGGATATTTAAAGTCTACTTCCAACACATATCCCACGTCAGAATCACTTGTAATAGACATAAAATCTATTGATTTAATTTCAGCATCAGTTAGCCACCTTATATCAGTGTATGGTAAGCTATTATTTTCCATTGTATAACTATATAAAGAATTGCAGTCCACGTACATTAAATAATTAGTTGGTTGAGTGTTATCATAGCTAGTCATGTATCTGTTATTCGCCTTTGCATACCGTTTGGACACAGTGCAAATTCCACCTCGTATTCCTTTTTCGAAGAAATCTAGCATAGTCTTATCTGTTAATAATGAAATCTGTACACCAGTCGTTCTTAACATTGCATCATAGGCTAACCCGGGAAGTGTGTAATACTGACACGGGTCGAGTCCGTACAAACCGATACTTAATTCACGGAAGCGTTCAAACACGTCCGTTAGTATTAATGTATCGCACTTAAGATATATATTTAAATATTCACCCAGATTTTTAACATTGAATTCATTCCATACCGTTCTAGCATGACTATAATCCTCATCGCTCACATGATCAAACTGATGTTTGGATGGTAGACTATTCTCGTATAATTTTTCTATAGAATCCAAATACGTGTACGGGAAGACACCTTTACGTTTCATCAGTTGTCTATGCAAAGGATTCGTGTACATATTATTGGTATAATGAAAATCATCTGCTTCTAACATATCCGAAAGGTTACTAAGTTTTGAATCCAAAAAACGATAGCTATCCAGAAATCTTAGATATATACTCATTCCATTCGAATTTGTATATCTTTTGCTAAAGGATAAGTAATTTTCAGAAGTTTGTGCAATACAGTTGATAGGTTCCGTATCGTAACCTAGTTTCTTTACTATGAAATGAGCATCGTATTTTGACAAGCAATGAAAGAATATTGGTATGAATCCTGGCATTTTCCTATTTAAATTGCAGTGCTTATGAGCTGGGCCAACGTAACTTCCAGTCAAATGACAATGATCACGAACCTTTATACACGAGTTAAGAAATTCACGTTTGCATATGTGACATCGTGTTGCATTTTGATATTCTAGCTCATCCACATCTCTCATACTTATTTAAATTTTATTAGCATATATATTAATGACCTGATTTGCAATTAACGTTAATTCTTTAAGAAAATTTTCAATTGCATATGGACCTTCAAATGATTTGAAACGTGTTAAATTTTTATCATAACTACAGACCAAATGTAATGCAATTGCATACGCTTCATGTTTATGAATGCTACGTGTCCAGCTTTTACTCGATACATCTTGACACGAATCTACCTTACGTAAGATACATTCTATGTCTGCATAAACCACGAATGGAACTTTTAGACATTTCGAATATGCGTTAAATTCAACGAGATCAGTTTTACCAGCCTCGGGCATTCTGATAATTTGATTCATCATACACCTCTTTTTATAGCTATTTAAACGTGATTCTGATGTGAAATACAAGTTACAATTGTTACATAACCATTTTCGCCCATTATGTTTAGTTAGCTGCTTTCCTAGCAAACGTGACAAGTCTGTTATCAGACAATAATGTCTTTTATACATTAAAAGATTAACATGATGTGACTTTATCTCTCTTGGTTGATATAAGAGAATAATCGATTTATTTTCAACACCGTATATAGTTAATGAAATATTTGAATTTTGATTCTCGAATTTTTCTACATCTTTCAATGATACGGGGAATGTTATATTCTCAAAGTTAAATTCGTTACGAAAATCATATCTTTTATAGGAGGTGGGTCGATTCTTGTTACGTTCTACTGGGTATTTGGATGCTAACAGACAGTATGCAAAGCAATATTTATCAGTATTACGAATGTTAATAACAGCTCTCTTCGATTTTATAAAGTCGGGTAATTCAGTATACATCCCTGCATTCAATGAATCGTATTGTGTCACATATATTGTTAATTTCTCAATGCTGTATAAAGCTTTTGAACTGGTACGCGATTCAAAATTATCCATATGATCTAGTATAGGTTGTACAATCTTCTCTTCATACCATATAGATTTATCTGTAGATTGCAATATCACCTCAAGTTTACTGTTAAAGTTAAATGTATGAATATTATCGCTCTCTTGTGATATTATGACATATTGACAGGATAAACAGGATCCTATCTTAAGACCTGATTTATACATGTTTAAGCCCTTTTCAATTTCATTCAAAATTAAAGGTTTGCATTCTGCTAAGAATATGACGGGGTCAAGTATATTAACACAGTTGTGAATTTCGTAGGTGGATAATCGTTTTTTGAAAGCAGACTCACTGTGAATACATCGTAATCGTTCAGCCTGGGTCACGTTCGAACAGGTTTCATCTTGCTGAATCGAGGGTTGTCCAGTGGCAGTATCGGAGCATCTTGTCGTCGTTTCTGAAAAAAGCAATTACAACATTCGATTAACTTTACATACGGGAACATTGATTTACATGTATGTAAGGTGGTAACAGAAATAACATACATGTTAATAACTTTTACATGTATGAATCTCAATTTTACGTAAACTCTATACTTTACGTAGAACGTAACATGCATGTAACTTTTACATATGAAAATAGTTACATAATGATTATGTATTTTACAATTATTGCTATCATCACGTAACTACAATATTCAGATAGTATGTAACTGTTTTACGTAATGCTCTCTCCCTTACATAAATGATAAAAACACACAACGTAAACCATATAGATGTAAAATACCGTAACTGAACTACGATATTCACATGTACGTTTTACACATATAAATTAACGTTCTTTTTTCACCTACAACGTTACTTTTACGTGTAACAAACAAACGTAACTAACATGCATGTGAAATAACGTAACTGAACTACGATATTCACATGTACGTAATTATTACACATGAAAATTAACCCTACAACGTTCACTCTCAATTACTAATACTACATGACGTGCGATAATTAACACTTTAAGTTCTAATACAACATGTACGATTTCACATTTACATGCAAGTAACTACATTATCACTTTTTTTATGAAATTTTATTCAATAATTATACTCACCTTTTGACGACATTACGGGCTGCTTAAAAAAGACAATTTATGTCGTTTGAAACCACTTTCTAGTGTTTCCTCGCCATGCTATTGGAGTATGCAGTCACCACGATTTAGTAGATCTTTCTGCGCTGCGGTCATGTGTTTGAATCTCTCCGGGAGGAAGACTTGGAAATCTGATGTTTCGACGACGACCCGTTCACCATATCTGGTCTTCACGGTTTTGACGGATCGAATGATGTGTTGAACGGACCGATCTAATTCACGTAGTTTCTTTGTGGGAAGATGTGTTCCACCTTCAGCTAGTTGATTTAGCTGTAACATCTCATGATCTGAAACATACATATAAGCACACACGAATCAGTATTACTTCAACATTCTTCGTACACAGAGATAAAAATTGAATTACAGTATACAACTTTTCTATCTTACCTGTAGGATCCATATTTCCAGAGAATCGCCTGCCTCCTCACACATCCGTACTGCGGTATTTATTAACAGATGCTCCGCCCCCCCCCCCCTCCGTCCGGGAGAGGTGTTACTGTCTACATATTACGCTATATGTTTAAAGTAGTTGTGACTACGTTATAAGTTTGAAGGTATTACTAGTAACTTTATTATCATAGTTTAAACTTTATATAGGTTCATCATTTTTTACACCCCCTCCAACCGTATCTCTCCTTCCCAAACACCATGTTGCGTGCGCACACTAACTGTGATTCGTTCCCTACATCTTGGAGGGGAGGGGTGATATAGTTACACATTTCTTTACACACATACATACTTGTACAAAATATATTTTTCTGAACATTTGATTTTTTTTTTTTTTTTTTTTTTTTTTTTTACATTTGGTATACTAACACATTCATAGTATTGTTTCATCATTCATACAAATATATAGATTCATTCGTTTAATTTTAAAATATATTCTTTTTTTCCTAACGTTATTTGACAAAATTAGACTTCGCTACAGCAATAAGAATGTTTTGAACACCCCTGTCACCAGTCTGGAGAGATTAACTCTTTTTTTTTTCTCTGACCTACATACCAAGGGGGATGTAGTTCAGTGGAGTATTCGTAATACTGAGGGGAGATTTTCTAGACAATTTTTTTATATGGAGGGTGATATCTTGCCATGGATAGTTAGGATATATACACTATAGATCCCTACTTGCGTATATATATTATCGTATTGATTGATCAGTTTTGTATTACTCATATATATTTAAGATGAGATACTTTTCTCTCGTTATCTTAATCATTTTTAAATAGATGGTAAGTGCTTTTATTTTATTTTCGATGTTATGTTCCACTTTTATCATGCTTAGAGGGAATATTCTTTTTAGGTTATCGTGCTTAGAGGGTGCGTTCCTTTATCATGAATACCCTTTCAAACAGATTTACATTTGCATTCTTATACTTTTCTCTCAATATTTTTTATCATTCTTAAAGAGATGGCTAGTGCTTTTATTTTATATACACTTGCTATGTACCACTTTTATCATGCTTAGAGGGGACATTTCTTTGTCATGCGACCCCCTCACATAGATTTACATATCCATTCTTATACTTCATTGTTGAACAGATTTTATATTTTCTCGTACCTCGATGTGGGAATGGAATTTAACCTTTTCTTAACCTTTATATCGCTCTTGGATACAATAGCTCAAGGAGAGATTCTGCATAGGGAACACCCCTTACCAGAATGTCTTATTACATTTATTTTCATAAATCTCTCCCAGTAAACATACCTAATCATTCTCTCGATATTCTTTTATCTAAAGATTAACGATACTGCATCATATATCATACACTAAACGTAATAGATATCAAACCCTAGACTCGATATTCATACATGAGAGTTCAAGCACAGTCATCGATGAATTACTATCAATACATTTAATTCAAACATCCCCGGAACCCCCGTTACCCACCCCACCCCATCACAATATCGAACCCTAGACTCGATATTCATACATGAGAGTTCAAGCACACACACACATCGAAAAGAATACATGAGAGTTCAAGCACACACACATCGAAAAGAATTCACATTTAATTCAAACATCCCCGGAACCCCCGTTACCACACACACACACACACACACACACACACACACACACACACACACACACACACACACACACACACACACACACACACACACAATCATCATCATCATCATCATCATCCCAACCCTCAAAAACATCTCACTGCACAGGGGAGAACGGCAATACGCCAACACTCCCCTTCTTTTACAACTCGATTTTCATATAGGAGAGTTCTAAATCAATGAGCATTCTACATCACTCATATATTAACACAGAGGAGAGTTCAGCATCTTATCTACACTGTGCTGATTCTCCCAAATCTATACACTTGGATTTTTGGGGGTTGGCTCCCGCATGTGTCGACCAGAGGATCTCACAACACCCGGTGGACTTTCATCAGGAAGTAGTTATTGTTCACCGAGATATTACATCTTGCCTTTGTCTTTTACCTTACGCTTTAGAATGCGTTTTTAATATTAAAGAATAAAAGACTAACGAAAGTGATCATTTACCTTGAGTCAGAGAGAGAGACAGAGAGATAGATAGAGAGAGAGAGAGAGAGAGAGAGAGAGAGAGAGAGAGAGAGAGAGAGAGAGTATCCTATCACTTCCCAATGTGATTTTCCCAATTAATGAGTACGTTTCTTTTGTTATGCCTAGTCCGGCGAAGTAACATTGGTAAGACTTTGAGTAGCCTCCTTATCTAAAGGGATATTATATTCTTGCTGGCACACTATAACTTGATATGACTTTTGATGAACTCATTCATATCTTCTTAATTGCCTTAATTTAAACTAAATGTAGCTGTCGAACACTTTTACATTTTCGCTATCGGTTATGTAACTATGTACTGGGAAATAAGATCTATTTTAACTCAAATTCAGAACATCAAAAGAAAACAATGTTAGTATGAGAGAAATATTATCATTGTTTCTTTGAATCAATGCAAAATTTGGTGAAGAAAAATGATACGGTTTAATAGGAGTTGCTGGAAGAGCACTGTATAGTCCCATATTTTCCTCCCCAGTGTCTGAGGCTGCAAATTCACAGCTTGAGAAGATAGTAAAATAATAAAAGCCTTTAAACATTTTTTTCTTTTAAGATGTAACCTTGTAGAATGATAATAGAATTATAGGGAAGTAATTGCCATCTCTCTCTCTCTCTCTCTCTCTCTCTCTCTCTCTCTCTCTCTATATATATATATATATATATATATATATATATATATATATATATATATATATATAGTATTTTCTGGAAAACTTTGCAACTTCAATCTGAACGCATATATATAGTATTTTCTGGAAAACTTTGCAACTTCAATCTGAACGGAAAGGAAAATTCGAGCTCAAATATATTGTAATCCCAGATATACTGCGTGCTAAACAAAAGGCCTCAAATACAAGTGGCGGTGTGCATAAGAAATATCCTAATGCATATTGGTTGTAAAACACTAAGATCAAAGAGATATCGGTCATGGCCCTTCTATCCTGCCAAACAGTAGGCACCAAACTATCATGCTCGCAGTTTGACATATCCGGCATTAAATATCGATATGTGTTAGCGGGTAATAAAAAAAAAGAGAATCTAATTTATTAGACTTGCGTAACTTGTACAAACTAATGTTAATTCCCTTTTCGAGTTCATATGAATTGAGATAAATATTTGCCCAAATAATTTTATTGATAATTTTATAATATGTGCAATAGGACTACAGTAGCTAGGCTTTAAGCGATAGCCAAATCTTTTAGAAGCTGATCGCTCTGAGGTGGTTTTAAAATTCCATTATGTTTGCACGATTCTGAATTGTGTGCTACATGTTTGTGTAGTACTACTTTACCCATCCTTACGGTATATCAGACATCAGCCAGAATGAAGAGGTTATTAAAAAATAAATATGTATGTACGTATGTATGTAGGTAGGTAGGTAGGTGGTTAGGTGGGTAGGTGGCTAGGTGAGTGGGTGGGTGGCTGGGCGGGCGGGTGGGTAGATGGGTAGGTAGGTAGGTAGGTAGATGCGCGGGCAGGCAAGCAAGTAGGTGGATGGTCATTTAATATATACATTAAGAAGGAAACTTAAATATGTGGCATTTTAATTTCATTAGAGCTAAATTTTTAAATGAAAAGGTTTAACAATGTTTCATATAAAGAGTGCTTACGTATGGCGACATTTTTTAAAATATTCATCTCCATTCATGGAAGAAATGGGAAGAAATTGCAAAGAACAATTCTGATTTTGTTAACATCAGATGAAGCTAAACTAAGTTTCATCGCACAATAAGCTCATAAGGAGCCCCGTTTAACGCCCGGCCGGAGCAATCCTCACTTCGGCTTACAACCGGTGTCGAGTGAAGAAGCTGAAGGGGAAAGGAGAACGCCCGAAGCTTGGTATGAGAGTGCGAACGAGGTCTTATGAATTGAAGGTAAAGTTGACGGTAAGGAAGCTGATGATGGAACAATTTTTGGAATAAACGACGGGAACAACCGCAGAACTTGAAGAAAACCGGAGAAAACCCGCCAGGTCGTCGTTTTGTCCACCACTAACCACACATGGGATATTCTGTGTTCAAACTGTCTTTATAAAAGATCCATGACGTCTCTTGTCAATGTCACATAATGGTATAAATAGTAATTAAAATTAGGCAGCTAGAAATTATATCTCTATTGTATTTTATGTATTACAAAGTTTGACAAAAATGGTTTATTAATTTTATCAGAATATATTGAAATGAATTATAAATATTCCTCTGAAATTTATAAATTTAATTGATTACTCTATTATATTATAATTACGTATGATAAATTATTATGCTTTCTCCTTTGTAGATGCAGATCGTTAAGATCTAAATTACATATAGAATTTTAGGACCAATAGTTACTAGATCTTTTTGTCCTATTTTGTCACCCATGAAATAGTGAATGCGCCGTTAATATTAATATTGTGTAATAAGCGTAAGTTTCGGGGTACAACTATTCAGTGGAAACGATTGTGCATTATCCCTTTAGCTATAGCCTGGGAGTATAAACTACGAAACCTAAGTGATGCTAGAAGCTCTGAGCAACAACTTTTAAAAATATTAAGGCCTTGTATTTAGGCAAACCAAGTACATAAACTTAATTTTCATACTTATGTCAAATTTCAACCTAGCTAGCAATACACTTTTGATAGAACTCCGCTTCTAAGTGTTGCCATTCCATTCTAGCACTTTGTTTTAGGTTCGTAATGACGTAAGGAACCTTAGTTGATATTCAAAAGATTATCACCTTCGTTCTGAAACCTTTGGAGAAAGCTTTGAATGAGGTTCTCTTCGCTGAATAAACGCGATACCCAACGTGCACAACCTTTGCTTTGAGGTCATCAACTCTTTCGTGGAGGCAGTTCGAAGGCTACGGGGCTCATCATATGAATAAAAAGAAGGTGCTATTGATGTTCCTATCTTTAAAATTTTCATACATCTCTTAAGATGCACGCAAGCATTCATTTAATTCTGGAGAATTTCAGCAAAAGGTTGTCACTAATATCAACTTAAGTGTGAAAAGGAAAGCTTGATGTTCTACGTTGTAGAAATGTTTTCTTTGGTCCCATAATAACAGCTAATGATGGCACAACGTAGCAAAGCATGTAATAAACACATATTAATTTAATATGTAGTCATTTTTGACACAGTGTTGAAATTTTAATTTTAACAATAGGTTGGCCTCAATGTTAAGTAGTACTTTCATATCTGTAGGTGATGTGATACCAGTTTTGTAAGCTCATTCAGTATATTAAACTATACCTATAGTAAAGCATATAAAAGTATATATGTATATTGCCCTTGCATCATCATCATCATCATCATCATCATCATCATCATCATCATCATCATCATCATCATCATCATCATCATCTTCATCATTTAATTTTAATCCTGCTTGCCACTGTGGAGCACGCACCATGCAAATCTGTGCTCTTTCCGAGAACAGTGATATCCTACATACATAAAACAAAGGGTACCTACATACATAAACGTAATTTTGTTCTCAGGCTTTGTGCTCTGGTTTCATTATATACTGCTCATATGCAAAAGAAACATTGGTCAAAATGCAAAACATGTACACCATAGGGATGTACTGCCCTCATCTCCAGTGAAAATAGGAATACAAAATCACACCGCCTCTGTTTGCACGTATGTATGCATTGGTGGGAAAAGGCTTTCCGCTTGTCAACTTCAAAATAAAATCTACACAGCAAGCCAGGTTTAAAGGGAATGTCATGAAAACGAGAAGCTTTAAGGGAACTAAATATGAGCGGAAGTAAGTAGTTTCCTATGTTGCGCGTACTGAATGCTGTAGGTACCAAAAGTTTTGTTGTTATTCATGAGACAAATAATCTATTTATGCAATTTAACCGTTTCAAACTAAAATTTTAATTTTATTTGGAGTAAGCTAATATTTAATTTGGGTTTTTAAAAATGTCATATATTTTTGTATATGATAACATATCTTTTAAGAAAACCTGAAACTTGAGTGTGTTTTACCTTAGTATCATATATATTTAGGGTATGTACCGTTTTGGAATTAGAAGATATTAAAATTATTTACTTTATAATGGTATACAAATCTCAATCAATTCTGTTGCAACATTTTCTAACAGTCTTAACTATCAGCATGTTGATTCTTTTCATGTACAATATTTCTCAAAAATTGTCTTACTCAAAAGGGCGTCACATTTTTATTATTTAGGTAAATTCTCTATCCGCTGCTACATTTCTTGTTCCATTTTATGAATACCTTACATTAGCAATGCCGGTGAGTGCATCTTGGCGTGAAAAAGTATTTAATAATCCCTGTCCATGGACCAAATATATCACGAAGCGTGAAAGTAAATTGGAAATAAGGTTGGAATTAGCAGCTTAGGAAAGCGATTAAATTCTCCATCATGTATGTAGTGGTAGAAGAAAAATATAAGTAACACAGGGATTCGATAACGGCCTGATTGGAAATGTAAACCTTTGGAAGTCCAGTGAATAAAAGAAATATATTTAGAAAAAGGTCTGAGTGTATGTGCGTGTATATGTGTATCGGTGTATCTGTCTGTTCGTCTGTCTCTGTGTAAACAATCCGTTAAATAACTTTGTATTTAATTTCAACACCTTCCGAGGATGCGACAGGAAGATTTCTAGAAAATCCTCCCATCGCAAACTTCCCTTTACAAGGATCAACTTTCGAAAATTTTGTTCTAACAGTTGTGTTTAAAATACGTCATGCTTAAAACAATAAGACAGATCAGATTACATCTCAAAGTTTTGGGACTGACCTCGAAAGTCAAACTCATTCTCTCGACATTTACATAACCGGTAAACGTGAAAGAAATAAAAAAAAATCTTACAGCAGAAATAATGTAGGCTACTTTAAAGAAACACTTTATATTAAATGCAATTTTTGTGGGGTGTAGCAATTTTCGGAATATTCCTTATTATACAGGGTATTAAACTACACAGAAATAACTTCAGCGATTCCAGATGCGACTAATATAAGGAAGTCGATATAGGCAATATATGATCTGTGGCTAAAATAACGCAAGTAATTGTATTAAACCTAGTCGACAATATATGCTAATAAGTCGGCATTTGAACAAGGTGTGTGGAATTATTGAATTAAAACTGCTTCTCGAGTATATAAATATGGATCCTTTGTAGCCCGAAATTGACGTTCCGAGATTTGATGCCTCTAAAACCTCTCAAATCTCGAACTAATCACCTGCAACACTGAACAGCGATTAACTGTCTTCTGACATCATTTAGCCTAGTGGCGTTTCTTTAACTGTTCTGATGGCCGAAAACTGGTGTTCCAAAGTTCATTGGTTCGGATCCTATCGTGTATTTTATTTTTCTCCATGTTTTTAATACGTGATTTCTAATAGAAAGAATGACGTGATTCGTAACAAGAACGTGAAACGTATTGGCCAGTGCAATAACACTACTAAACTTTTTCTGGGGACCCATAAGCTCTGTGGTGTATGAAGCACCTATTACCTCAGTAGAGCATCTAAGTGCACGAATAAGAAACATGTGAAGTTATCCGACACAACAAGGAATTTTGGACAGAGTGTGACTGTCGTTCCTTTGCCCCTTTAACTTTGCTTTGAAAATGCAGGTCGCCATTTCAAGCAGTTCTTATAAATCTGACGTAAGAAGTTGTATTTACTTTTCTATTTTATGCAAGCTCGTTGACCATTTAACTCATCTCCCATTTAACCATACAGCACGTGAAAGCATTATGCAGGATTTCACCTTTGTTAGAAAGAATTGTAATTATCTGCACTGACAAGGTAAAATTACACGGTAAAATGCATACATTTATATAACCGTTAAAACATTAGACAAAATATTCAAAAAATAAACAAAAAATACATAAAATTTAAGGAGATTCGAACTCTAATTCTTCATTGAAAAGCCAAGGGCATGACCAGTGCGACCGAGGGAATACTAAGACCCATTTGTTCAGTTTCGCATGATGTGCACTCAAGTATTAGTAGTAAGGAACTTTAGGAACATATAGACATAACCTCCTTTTGAGCCAACAGGCCTAAGTCACTTAGGTCTCCTCACTTCCTCACATAAGTCTCAAATCATTTGTTTAAAATAGCTCCGCTTACTCTGAAAGTGTTTCGGTGCAGTTCATTAACACCCTGTATATGGATATTCTATTCCTAAATACGTAGAAAATTTGTTTTCTTGATCTCTTGGTTATATAACATAACGAATGCCGAGGCTATCGTATAGCGATCAGCCTTAAATGAATGTGTAGTGTTTAACGCCCGCTTTTACTACATACGGCACCGCAGGCGGTGACACTGATGATACATGAGATGAAGATGGAGCACCGGTGGAATGAGATGGCGGGGGAAACCGGAGGTCCTGGAGAAAACCCGCCCCCGCGCCGTGTTGTCCACCAAAAATCTCACTTTGCGGTCGCCTGGGATCGAACCCGGGCCGCCTTGGTGAGAGCCAAGCGGTCTAACCACTGAGCGATCAGCCTTAAAGGATTTGACTATCGCTGAAAGTCTGTTGCCATATTTACCTTGCACCTAAAATATGCAAGGAAATGTCTGCAAATTTGATAAGTTCTGCATGAACTAAATAGAGGAATAAGCGTTTGTAACAACTTTTCAGTACTATTGAAAGTCAGGTAATGCAACAGATTATAATAAGTTCACCTGTGTACCATTGTGTTAATAAATTTATTTGAAATTTAGACTCTTCTTTTATTAGATCAATCCTCACCTACTCATAGTTCAATTTTGAAAACAGTATTAAGTGTTCTACAGTAGCTCGGGAATAGATACCTGGGAGCTATACACAGCGGAGGGTCGCTTGGTTAAGTATTACGATAGAAAAATGGGAGACCTGCGTTCCTGTTTCCCTACATCACAGTAATGTGCAAAATCCCTCCATAATGATTTAAGTACTTCATCTCATAAATTCGCGATTTGTCGATTTACCGTTTCTTCGAATACGTAATTTTATCAGCTTTATCACCGTTTCGTCTACTCAAGGTTAATTGACCTTTCCCGTTTTGTGACTTAGTTTATTGTAGGCGTTCAGTGAGTTAACAAGGGCAAATTCAGTGTTCTGTACAGCTAATAAATCAAGTTTGAAATGTTGAATCGAAATGAGCGAAAACAATAATTTTGTATGGCGAATGTGGGCTAATGCTTAACTAAGTTTACCAGAACCAAAACAAAATATGGAACTGCTATATGCGTAAATACTCTGGAAATAATGCTACCGACTTGCAGATATCAACAATACTTAAAAATAGTGACCATACGTGTGACCCAACACTGCCAAAAATGGAATTGAAATCTGTATTACTAAATCAAAAAGAGAGAGAACAGCAAATATATTGTCAAGAAATTGTAGGTGTTAAAGAAAAAGGTTTAGATTTAGTGAGGCAAAAATTACCACAGACAGGAAAATATTATTTTGATATACACGTCAAGTTCAGTAACTACTGTTATCCAAAAGCGTATATTATATTCTGGTTTCAAGCGATACAGTGACGAAATAGAAAATTTAGGTTAAGAGGATGTGTGTAGCTGAAAGTGGATCTGGTATCCGCAATAATCCCTCAATTCACAGATTCTGTCTATCTCCACTTTCGTTTTACCTGAATTCATGTACAGATAAATATGTACAATAATAATGATGTTTATGATGAAAAATTAGTGATGATACTTAATGTACCCACTCATAATAACAATTGTCATCAAAATAATAAGAATAAGAATAGTACTCTCTTGATACAAATCTTAATGCTCCTAAAAATATCACTTCTGCTGCAAAATGCTTAAATAGCTGTCGACAATGTATTGTACAATGGTTTTAGGATTAGAGGACTTTAATGTATCCCTTTGGTAGTAACACTTTTTAACTTTTTATTTTAATTTCAAGAAAATTTATGACAAATATCCTTTTTACGGAACACATCTGTCATTAAGCTACTGCTTCCAAAGGTTTAGTCATGAGATGATTCAAGAATTTTAAGCTTGAACTACAATAGCACCTACTGATTTCATCAAATCTCGAAGCGCATTACCAATTCAAAAGTTAATACAGCTGTTGAGTAAAATTTTAAAGGCATTCCCAAAACTGATTTTCAAAGAATTTCTGGCATACATGTGGAAGTGGTTATGTGGAAAACAAAAATGCTCACTTCTCCAGCATAGTCGGCTTCACGCTTAAGGGGTCCCGAATTCGAATCTCGGTTAGGGTGAATTATGTGGATAAGGCTTTTACCGGGGTTTTCTGATATCCTGATGGATATATGTCGGATAACCCTGAGCTCTATGGATTCTAGACTCTAGGCTCATCATTTCACTTATTTCATTCTTCGTCCTCTACGGCTTAACGTTGAGGCACTTAAAGGGTGCGGAACACTAAAGTAATTTTCAACTTAAGAACTTAATACCTAATGTTAGGTACAAACTACTTTTAAAGTAATATTAATACGTTAATGATATTGGGAAGAGGCATGTTACAAATCCTTGTGTTAAATATATAGGTACAACAAGGGCAATGCTGTTGAGAGTGTATAGATGGTTGTTTGGTTTTAAATGAAGACTTACATGGTCAAAATATTGATCTACTCTCACTTGTGGGCAATTTTTACATTTTTTGTTATACTAAGAAGTAACATTAATAAATTAAAGTTAGGATATATGCATTTACTCTCCGCAACAATTAATCAGGTTTCTTTGATTTTTTTAGGGTTCTTTAAGTTTTCAATTGCAATAAATCGATGAAGGTTAACTTTTACTATATATTTCAACTATGTAATTAGAAAGAATCACTGACTTTATTCACAAATATTCTGCAGTAATAATTAACTCTTTTTTCTCTTACAGGTAAGTCGCGGAGCTAGGGGACTGCAGCTTATTGGTTAAGAACAATGTTTTCTTTCCAGGTATGGTCACTTAATTATTTTAATAGTGTTCATAATTTTGGATTGTTCAGCCTGCCTGGACGTCTTTGAATTATTTTCTTTTCCGTAAGAGTAAGAATATAGAATTTTTCAAGGATGTTATTTATCATAAATTTTTGAGTTGTATATCCACTTACCGGATGTTATATTCGACGACAACTGAAACTGGTGAAACGCTATTCAAATGACCTTAGGATGCATGTGGTTTAAAGCAACCCAACATTCGTATTTTAACGATAAAAATTGTATGCCCACACTAACCGAGATTCGAACTCGGGTCACCCCGAATGTGCGATAGATAAGCAAGTATCGATAAATAGCTGAAAAAAGAAGACAGACTACAGAAGATAAACGTAAAAGAAGGAACGTTCAAATTGCATAAATGATGAATGACCACACTTAAAAGAGAGAGAGAGAGAGAGAGAGAGAGAGAGAGAGAGAGAGAGAGAGAGAGAGAGAGAGAGAGAGAGAGAGAGAGAGAGAGAGAGAGAGAGAGAGAGGAAACAAACCTAAATGGATGATATACCATGTAACGTTACGCTTTAGTTGGAACTTTTTATATGAATATCCAGTTGGAAATTCTTGTTTTCTGATCTACGAGGGCTATCCAGAAAGTAGATTACGTTTTGGAATAAAAAGTAAACAAAGTATAGGAAACAAATTTTATTATATACAGATGAAAGCCACACTCAAATACTACTTTTCGACATAGTCACCATTCAAATTAAGGCATTTATCGTTGCGATGTACGAGCTTGGAAATTCCTTCGTCGAAAAGATCGGCCGCCTGCGCCTTCAACCACTTCGTTACCTCTTCTTGCAGCTGTGCGTCGTCATCAAAACGCTGCATAGCCAGCCACTTCTTCATTGCTGGGAATAGGTGGAAGTCGCTCGGTGCCAGGTCGGGACTGTACGGCGGATGAGGAAACAACTCCCACTTAAAAGATTCAAGAACTTCACGAGTGACATTTGCCGTGTGGGGCCGGGCGTTGTCGTGAATCAACAAGATCTTAGAGCTCAACATTCCTCTGCGCTTGTTTTGAATGGCTCTTCTGAGTTTTTGGAGAGTTTGGCAATACCTTTGAGAGTTTATTGTAGTGCCTCATTCCAGGAAGTCCACCAAAATCACACCTTTTTTGTCCCAAAAAACAGTCGCCATCATCTTCCTTGCCGACATTGTTTGCATGCATTTCTTGGGTTTTTGGGGAGAACTTGTGTGCCCCCACTGCATTGATTGCAATTTCGTTTCACAGTTCACGTGTTTCACCCATGTTTCGTCACCAGTAACGATGCGATCGAGTAAAGAGTCACCATCTTATGGTAAACGTCCAAAAAGTTCAACGCTGCAGCCATTCGCTGATTTTTGTAGTCCTCTGTCAAGATTTTTGGAATCCATCTTGCACAAAACTTGTGGTAACCAAGCTTTTCGCTGATGATTTCGTGCAACAAACTTCGCGAAATTTGTGGAAAACTCAAAGAACGTTCCGTTATTGTGAACCTTCGATTTTTACGGACTTTAGCATCGACTTTTTCGACAAGTTCGGCAGTCACTATGCTGGGTCTCCCACTTCGATCTTCGTCGTGAACATTGGTTCGGCCATTTTTAAATCTGATGACCACTGACGCACTCCACCTTCAGTGATAATGTTGTCCCCATACACTTCACAAAGCTGCCGATAGATTTCTATCGGTTTACAGTTTTTTGCAGTCAGAAACCTTATTACTGCACGCACCTCGCAGCTCGCGGGATTTTCAATTAACGCAGACATTTCAAACCGTCACAGTATCTGAACGGAGCACAGCACGAACCTCTCACTAGCACGGCTAGATGCCGACTGAGCTGCGCAACGCTCTGACCCTAAGATGGCCGCGCTAGCCCCGCCCCTAGCGGAAACAGACGAAAACGTAATCTACTTTCTGGATAGCCCTCGTATTAGTGGGCCATGTAATGACAATATAAAAAAATGAACGGTTACTAAGGGAAGAAGAAAAATCAATAACCTTGTTTGCTGACGATGGAGAAATGTCGCGGTGAACTTAAAAGTTTTGGATAGTAACAGAAAATCAATAATCTGCATATGTTTTGTAATCTTGATGGTGGAAAGACGACGCGGGGATAAAAAGTTTTGATAGTGATGAGTGGACTTGCAGGAGGGAGAAATTTTATGTAATTAACGGAAACTATTAAGGAAGTAAGGATTTATCGATATGCTGGAGGTAACCTGCAATGATTGACTAGGAAAGAAAGTACGAGTAAAGTGTAATTCAGAATATACAATTAAATTACATATTACAAAATTGGAGTTATTCAAAATTTTATTTATTTCACTCGAAACCACACCTGAAAACAAGAGATCTCTTGACTCTTATTTAAGCAGAAACAATAATCAAGAGCCAATTAAAACTACAGCGAAGTAACCCGGTTACATCTGGCTTCCCGAACTGGGTCTTCGGAACAGTTAACGTACATCCAATCTTCAACCTAGAAATCTGGTTACATATGGCGCCCATTAAATTATATATTTATCGCTAATGCATTAGCTTATCTGATATTTCTGAGTAACTATTATTAACTCTTTGTATACAATGCATATATTTTAAACCTGCTTTAAAATGCAGATTATACAATTGGTGACCTGAAGAAACTGATGTAGAGAAATTAGCAACGAAGAAATCTGCTATACATGACGCCCGCTGCGGGGCCCGAATAAAGAGTGTAGCTGGATAAAAATCTGGTTAGAACCAGATGGCAGCGAGATCCTTTACCCTTGGCTAAAAACCAGACGAGCTGAGGCTCCTTAGTTGACATTAGCTAAAGATGAGATGAACGCAACTCAAAAACGTTTCCATGATAACAGGTAAATGAAGCGTGCCTTATCATACATATACACTGATATGTATAATAAGGATAAAAGTGCTAGGATTAGTGAATGAATAAAAATGCTGTGGTCACACCTTCTGGTGCCTATGAACAAATTTCGTTGTTAAGTAATTTGTCTGACAGGACTTAAAACTTTGGTGTAGTATGAGGAACATGTGAGAGTGGAAATCATAGTTTGAATTTATTTCTTCCAGGGAAATACAGCAAAGCAAACTCATGAAATAATTTTATCCTCATGCACTGTCGGTCTCATAACTATGCTATTAAATTGTTCAGCTATAGGTAACTGAGTTTAACCGTGACAGAACAACCATCAAATAAACAGTAGGTACTGCACCTTCAGAGATCTTGTGTGAGGTCAGAAATAAGTGGTTATATAATTTGTTATTTTGACTTACATACGAGTGAACGTGCACGAGCACGGGTCGTTTATATTTTAAATTAAATTTAAATTTATAGCATCTATTATTAGTTCTTCAGTACACATACATTTAAATAGCTTTTGAGCAGGCATCGAATGTAAAATGCAATGATTTGTCATTAAAACAGTTAGAACTTACCTACAGATCTTTACTTTCTTAGAACCTACTCTTTTGAGTTTTAACGCTATAACTTGTTATTCAGATAATATTCTACGGAATAAAACGACTTTGAAGATCGATTCTTTCAAGCAAGAAAATCTAAAGCACTTAAAGTTTCAATATTTTATTTAAGATCTTTAGGAGAAGCGTTAAATATTTAGATGGTTTTATAATATGCACCTTTCTCGAAGCAAGATAGATTTGGACTCGAATGATTGACGTTAAACTTTTGTCTAGTATTTGTTTCATGAGATAGTTGTGTATCATAAATGAGGTCCGAAGGCACACAAAGGATTTTAAAAGCGAGAATTTTACACCTTTTTTGCATTAGAAATATTCATTTAATTTCTAGTGTTTTGCAAACATTAACATTATATATTACATTCTAGAATTAAAATATGTATAGTATACTAATTTTAAGATATCTAGGGATCTTACCACAGTTCTCGGGCAGCATAACACTTGGGCTGAGTTCAGGGAAGCTGTAGTTTATGTGTACTTTTCAATCTAAATATATGTCCATTTGAAGCAATAGATATTTAATGTTGTAGTTTTATTACAATAACATAATTAATTACCACCTCTATTGGAGTGTGTGATGTACGATGCGTGATAGTTTTAATTTTTTTTTTTTTTTGGTCTGTTGGAGAATTTAATGTCATGTTCGCAAATTGTCCATAGTATCTCAAGGGTTAGAGCGGCTAGCCGGCAACCAGAAGATCCGTGGTTCTAATCCCGGTTATGACATTGACTTTTTCAGTCTGATTCTATCTTTCCTTACTTTAGCCTACACATGGCCAGTGTGAAAGAACAATTAATGTCCTGTTTTGTCTAGTTCCACAGATAATTGTTACCTTAAATGGATACCGCATACTTTCCAAAACGCAATTGAAATTAATTAGGCAGTAATTTAACATTTAGTGTCAGCATCGAGAAGTATCACATATCCTTTATATAAAGTGAGAGATGTGATGATGATGACTTGAGTTTAAGGGCACTCAACTGCGCGGTCATCAGCGCCCTTTAATAAAATCACTGGGAAAACACACTCTTGGTCAAAATCTAAAAGCAATCTAAACTAAAACGGTTAAAAGGCTAAAATACATTGACCGCTAAATGCGATATTCAATCCCTAAATATCAATTAGAAAACTTAGGCAGCGCTTTGTTGTTCGTTAAAGCCGCCAGTAAGCACACCATGTTACGACGACTTCGCGGGTGGCCGGATCAGTTTACCCTTCTTTTTGGGTGTCGGGCTAACACCTTTACCATTCGATTTATCAGGTCGTTTTCTCGAAGTCGTCCTGGCGGTCTGGGGCGCATCCTCCTGTTCCATCTATTTCCCGATAGAGAACTTCGGCTCAAGGACCCCAAACCGACTGGATACAGATATCGACGTGGATGATAAGTGTCGTTGAGATTCCTCACATGAAGACTCCTCGGAGGAGGAACTTTTAGATATTCTAGAACTCTTCTTTCGTGGCAGTCTTGTTGGTAACTTTGAGGAAATCGGATTTCTTATAACTGGCCTTAAATTGTTTGGGTGGGGCATCATACCAAACCAGTTTTTCAGTCTTGGTAGAGGGTGATCCTTTAGGCGGTGACAGTGCTGGGTATCTCCTTCCTGATGAAGAGGCGGGCCTCCTAGGTGCAGACAGCGGTGATGACTTGTCAGGCTTCGGGAAAGGTGTTGGAGTAATTATTTTCTCGGATATTGTTGCCGCAACAATATCGCAGGTCTGAGTGGCGATCTCTTTCCTCGCCACCGGCTTAGCTGCTACTGCGCTGTAAGTAACGGACCGCGGAAGAGATGGTATGCGGACACGCGCAAGTTTCCGGGCTTCTGGGAAGGACACCTTCTCTTTCACCCGGATATCTTGAATCGCTTTTTCCTCGACGAAGCGTAGGCAATCTTCAAAGTTGGACGGGTGTTCTCCACCACAGTTCACACATTTAACAGGCAATGTGCACGCACCTTCTTGCAGTGACATCGCACAGTTACCACAGGTAGGCCCGCCGTTACAGAACTTGCTAGTGTGACCGAAGCGCTGACACTGGTAGCATCTTAACGGGTTCGGTATATATGGGCGTACCTCAGTGGCCTCATATCCTGCCCTAATCCTTTGTGGGAGATCCACCCGATCAAAGGTCAGGAACACGGTACGGTTAGGCACCAATTCCCCTCGCTGCCTTCGCTGTACACGGTATACAGCTGTCACACCTTAGTTCTGTAGGTTTTCCTGACTTTCCTCATCAGTCATACCGTCCAACGCACTGGTATTTACCACTCCGCGCAAAGAGTTCAGGGTCTTGTGCGCTGTGACGTTCACCGGGTAGCTACCCAGTAGTTTCGCCTTCAATAAAACTGAGGTCTGTGTGACTGATTCTACCAAGAACGTGCCATTTCTTGAACGAGTACAATATTTAACCGGACCAGCTAACTTATCCAAACCCTTTTGGATCACGAAAGTGTTCAATGACAGTAAGTTCTTGCCTTCCTCAGTTCTAGTTACGACTAAGTATCGAGGACCACTGGGTTCGATACTTCCTTTCCATTATCCTTCACAAATGTTGGTTTAAGTTTCGGTGCCATAGCGGTAATGTCCTCCGCCATTGCAAACGTCTCCAATGGCGTGCTCACATCCTGGGCGCCACCCCGGCTTAGGTGAGAGTCCTGGCATGGACCTTGCTCACCTCAGGGTCACACCTCCCAGTGTGAAGACAGAGGGACCCAATCGCCTTCAGGAGTTCAACAGCTCATGCAATGCACCCTCCCCCGAAACGGACATTTATCAGCGGATACGAACACAGTCATACATGATAACGATGGGCTGGGAATTACGCGTTACCCAGTCACCTCTTGCGCTTCCCACTCTACCAACCCACACTGTGTTATCCGTCAGACGTGTGTTCAGGGAGGAATAAGAAAAAGAAAACAAAGAAATGGCGTCAAACACCGAAGTGGACCAAGATTTGGGCGTTTGAATTTACACTCACCTCGCGGAGGAACCCAATCGAGAGATTACACCAGAGCCTCTTCTGCCAATTTTTGGAGTTACAGATGGGCCCTTTTGGCAGCCGTAGTGGTCATGTCGCACACCAAGTCCCCACCGTAGATCGCCCCATCAGTCACTCCCCAACTTCCTGTCGCCCACCACTTGGGACGAGGACCACAGAGATTGGATTTTGAGGGGCAGTGAGAGGTCGTTTTTATAGATCAGAGATAGTAAAGGCCCTAATACTGCATCTTTGGTTACTCCATGAGCTGCAGTTTTCAAATTTGATGTTTTTTTTTTATAGCCAATATCACTGTTTCCTTCAACGTCCCTTTTTACATTCATTTAGATGTGATGAAAACCAACGTGAAAGTTTATTTATAGTCCAGAGAATTAAAAATTTGCAAGAGCTCTGATCAGCACAGTTAAAGGCATTTTCTGCATTACAGAAAATTTCGCCTACCTGTACTTTTTCATTTAAGACAGTGAACACTTCATGTCTAAGTTTATAAATTTATCACGAATAAGTGTGTTGTTATATTTGAAATGTTTTACAGCCTGTTGAACACCACTTTCTCTAGACGTTTTCAAATAATTGCCAGAGAGATATTGGTCTACAATTTGAAACATTATTCCGTTCGCCTTTTTGGAAACAGGTTCAATGATTGAGAACTTCATCTTTTGAGGATAAATTCCAGTCTTAAACTAACGGAAATACTAATTGGAGAGGAGGACGATTTTAACACTTTTATTGTTATTTAGCCGTAACCCATGCTTATAGTAGTATAAGACACGTGTTAAAACAATTGCAGAAGCGACGGTTTAATTAGTTAAACGCACGGCATTGACGTGAGCGAACTCTCGCTGGTTTGTCATTGTCTTCTTTGTGAAATACTGTTACGTTTAGATGGTTATCTAGTGCTGCATGATTTAATCGATTAACCGAAACGATTAATCGATTAATTTTTATCTTAAATTAAAGATTAAAATATTTTAATGGAATAATCGAGTTGATTAAAACTAATCGATTACAATAAATAATAATCAAAACTCTTTTAGCCAAATCGGGCCCTATTTGTCTTCCTGTATTGCTTCCAACCTAAACAGCCTTTTCAACGCATGAAGCTTTCACTAGACACGTAATGTTCTTTGAACTTTGAGATCATACAACACCTGATAGCTAAGAGAAATTACTCTGAAACCCGAATGCAGCTTGTGTGTGACAACATATCGTATACAACGGATTATTCATCGTGTGCTAGTATAAACTGAGCTGTACAACCTTCAACCGAACACTTCGCTTACGCTGCTATGGAAACAATAGCTGATCCCTCTTCTCTGGGCTGGTGGTGGTGTAACTTTGCTGTAAAGTGTAGTAAGCCAGTAACGTTTCTGAGTTCGTGACAGTGAGTGGACTTTTTGTGTTAAAAAGTTAAAATAACGAGAAACGTTTTGTGCTGAGTGGAATTAAAATTATGGCATACGAAAATGTGCAAGGAAACTGGGTGTGCATTCGGCTTTAAGCTGAATGAATCTGGTAAAGTGTCTGACAGAAAAAAGTATTTTGTAAAAATTTGTGGGAAATCATTTAGTTATAGTGGTAATGCCAGTATTTTGAATTATCATTTGAATCCATCCATTTCAAAGTGCTAACGAATCATCTCTAACTGTTCCTCAGGCATCGCAGTCCAATCTAAATAATTTCATAGGCAAACCGAGTTCTTCCATCAAGGAAGCTGAATTAACAAACGAAACCATAAAATGAATAGTAAAGGATAGCCGACCTATCAACATTGTTTCGGATGAAGGGTTAAAATATGCTTCAAGAGAAGCCGTTGGAAACAGTTCGTATAATCTTCATTCAAAAGAGGTTGAAGTAAGCGAATTGGATACATTAAAGTATGCGGAATATGTTAACTTAACAGGGGATTTCAGTAGTGAATCAAAGTTACTTAGGAGTCTAAAAGTCTTTGGGTGAATTGGACGATACTTCGCAAATTATCTTCAATGTTGGAAGACACATTCTATTCTGTTGCCAATTCATTCATCCATAGCGAAGAAATTACTTTGTGTACCAGCTACATCGGTTCCCTGTGAACGTGTGTTTAGTGATGCAGGAAATATTGTCACCAAAAGAAGAGCAACATTTACTTCAGAGCATGTGAATGCACTTACATGTTTAAAGTCATTAATGAGACAACTGTGACTAGGCGAGTGTTCGTGTAAACTATTATTTGCATTTCAGTCTCATAAACCTTAGTAGATATTGATATAATACGTCACTAAATAATTACTTAAATATATTGTAAATCTATTTCAATACTTATATAAAGCATGCACACTTGACACAAACACAAATTTTGAATCTAAATTTTTTAAAGGTTTTATAAATAATTAAATATACAGAGGATTAGAGTACTTTATATGATCCTTAACCTAATTTTTGTAGAGATAATATTTGGATTAATCGACTGATTAGTCGATTAAGGTAACATGATTAATCGATTAAAATTGTTGATCGATCTACAGCACTACATAAGCCCATTGATTGTTTTCCTTAAATTTAAATTAATAATATTAGTATACATGCTTTATAAATTATCTGCAGACATATTATGTAATATTTGTAGGCACAATACCAAAACTAAAGAGATGAAACATAGAATTTTGTTTGAGACAAAACTTATTTCGGTGTACCAATTGGAGATATAGATGTCGTGTGGACTCCTCATGTGTAAGGAATGTTACGTCCTCCAATGTAGGTCACATCGGACGATGAATCAAATAGTGAATTGCTCAGATGAGCCCAGGGTTCATAGAGCTTAGAGTTATCTTACATAATGAAGTAGTCTGACACAATAATGCACGAGCATAGCGTGTCTTCTTTCCACTTGCTTGTAAACAAGTAGCATGTTTGAAGCCTGGTTATAACTGTTAAAACGAGGTTTCATTTTGCGAATAGAATGTCAGCGAAAGGACCGAAATCAAGTGTAGCAATCCCACGAGCAACCTTTTCTCAGTCGTAGCACACTCTATATTTTAGACTGGCCTGATATTGAAAAATAAAATAAACAGTGCAATATTGATTTCTGTCATCATCAGCTGAGAAAAATGTCATATAGAGCGAGATTAACAAATGTGGGCAGCGAGAACCTTCCGTCAGTCGATGAGTCAACGAATATCATTCCAATTCTATGGCTTCGTTAGCTTCAGTAATATAGGATATCTCTTGAAACTTAGTTGAAGTTTTAAACCTGTTCCTTCTCAACTTTGTCAAAAATCAGGTATATATATATATATATATATATATATATATATATATATATATATATATATATATATATAAGAATAATTAGTAACAGAGAAATTATAATCGTGTCAATATAATTTAAAAATTGTCTAGACATTCCATTGTGATGAATTGAAGTTTGACAATTTGAACTATAGAGTAATCCAACTGCTATGAGAAATTAAATGTGTAAAAATGGCAATACATGTGAAAAATTATCAAACCATACTATGAAGTGGGTTTGAAAACAAATTTTAAAGAAATGGACTGGCATAAACTTACTATCGAAGTGTTATCCAAGTAGATTTAAAAGTACATTTAGCTTAAGTGAATAGTTAGAGATAGTTGCTTTTGGTAATCTCGATCTGGAATATATACGTTGGAGAAGGACCGGCCTAATGCTGTAGGTATGGTTGTAAATTGTTAGTACCGACCTGTGCCACTTCTGGGCGACTGCAGTACTTGAATTGGAATCGTATCATGTATATAAGAAGAATGGCAAATGTATCGAACCACTGAAATACTTGAATATCAATAGGATCATGTATATATGAATAGCCAGGGTATTGAATTAGAATCGCTCGATCAACCTTGTGTGGAGTGGTATACGTAGGAACTGTTTTGTGTTGGGCGCAAGTCTCGTGACCGAAAGAGCGACATGCATGCGGGAGAGAAAATAGGCTTATGGGGAAATAAAACATGTATTGAGCAACAGAAGATTTTCTATTGTAAAATAAAAGAAACAACAAAAGAAAAACAGGCGTTATTGTCGTAAGGGAAAAATAAGGTCTACGAAACAATGAGAATGAATAATCGTATTCACTGCTAATCATACAAGGAGAGACATACTTGACCTATCAACAAAAACCAAAAGAAATTGTACATTAATTTGTTTCCTCTATATATTGTGTATATAGTGTAATGTTTCAGTGAAACCCACCCGGATTTCCGGAAATATTTATAAATTAATCAGGTGAAGAATATGGAAACGAACAGCTTGGTGCGTAACTTATACAGATCTCAAAGTATATATGACCCTTTCTTCATATTTCATACTACTATGTGTTTAAATGGGATGATGTTTGTCCTTGAGCGCTGCTAGATTAGTAACCAATCGGAGTCCTGCGGTGTTATCGTATTGCGTTTCCCCTAAGTGGTTTGTGACGAGCGCCAAACTAATCAATCTCTAGTAAACGCTATTTGCGCTAAGACAAAAATTCGATTTTGCAAAACCTGATCCATGTGGAAGGTAGAGAGTAATGTATCTAACATAACCGCAAAAACCCCATAGTTTTAGTTCAAATAGTTTTCCTAGTACAAATAAATAAAGCACTATTATATTATAACAATGGATCGCGACGTAAGCATTGTAATGGATATCATTGTTGGTTGGCATATATGCATGTACGTATATTTGTCATTGCTCAGAACTGAAAAGTAAACGTTTGACCTAACGTGATAAAATAATTACTTTGAATAACCCAACGCGTTTGTTAAACTCGAGCGAGAACAATCAATACACTTCCTGCTGGCTTGTAAAATGGTACATCGGCAGAACGTGACTTGTCACACTATATGTTTGTTTATGGATCGTACGCAATCTCTATTTACCCTAGAGGGTTCAAAGCAGTGTTATACCGTTCTTCTGTTTAAAAACCAGGGAAAGTGTATCAGCTGGATCAGCTTGCAACTGAAATGAGACACGAGTATTTTGAAACCACCTTCCCCCTTACCAGTGCCAGATCAATCCAATTGAGTTAATGTTGGCTCAAATTATGTTGCATACAGAAATAATACTTTTAAACTGAGACATGCAGATAAATCACAAGAACATTGCTTTTGCTAAAAATAGCACCTGACGAGATTTTGGAGCCTATCGTCATAAACTTGCAACACTCAGACGTTGAAGACAGTGACAAAGACGAATTGTCCCTTAATGGAAGTGACATTTATAGCTATATGGATGCGCCGCTGGCAGTTTCGTTGGATTAGAAAAGTAGGTAATTCATAAACTATAATTATTTTTGAACTATATATTTCAAATATGTGCGTAACATACCAATATCAATGTTGCAGTTGTGATTTGAACAAGTGCATTATTATAAAGCTGTGGAAAATTCAGTTTGCGTTCAGTTTGCATGTGTGCGAGAGAGAGAGAGAGAGAGAGAGAGAGAGAGAGAGAGAGAGAGAGAGAGACGGAAATATAAAAAGAGTGGGGGTAGTGAGGTGGCTACGCTGAGGGCTCTAACGCATCTGATTCGCTACTGGCCAGAACTCTTCCCATTAGAAAAACATAGAAAATATATACCATTTCATAAAAATGGTAGATCATATAGCCAGAGAGGAAACCGAGAGATACTACATAGTACTTATGTCTATTTGTATACAATACGATTTACACCCACACCGAGAGAGCCGGTAAACTCACTACGCGAAAAAGATGAGTTTATACCTCAATGTGGTTTTTTCCATCATGCGATTATATCTAAAAATAAAGACTAATAACAAAGAAATAAAATAAAATAAACGGAACAAACCATGAACTGCGTCTCCCAAGGTTTGGGATTATGGTTATACATTTTGTCAAGAAATTGCCGGGAATTGGCCATATAAAAATTTGTATAAGAGGGGATTCGAAATTATTTTTGTCGCCAAATTTCTTTCCTCTATACTCATGTGGAGTGTGATTGTCATCTGCCAACTAGTTTCTTTACAGGGCACCATTTTGTTGCTCATCTCAAAGATGTATTGCGTATTTACAATGAATGAAAGTATTGAACAACGAATCTATCTCAAATTTTGCATTGCAAATGGTATTTCGTGTGTCAAATGGCTAAAAATGTTACATAGGGCTTGCGCTGAATCAAATTTATGAAACACACGTGCGTATGAATGGTACAGTGAATTCAGAAGTGGTCGAGATATGGTGGAAGGTTTCCTTGGCTCTAGTCGGCCATCAACAGTTTCAACTCAGCTAGAGAACTTCGTCAAAGTGAAGGAAATGGTGTCTGAAAAACGCCATTTCGGTCTGAGAGAGATTGCCGCTGAACTTTCTGTGTCTCATGAACCGATTCGTACTATTTTAAACAATTGTTAGGGTATGCCATGTGTTGTCGCTCAATTAGTTCCGGAAGAGCTTAACTTTCAGCAAAAGCAATCGCGTAAGGCTCGCTGAAGACACGCTAGAATAAGCAGATTCCGACCCTACATTCATTAAACGCGTTGTAAATCGTGATGAGACGTGGGTTTACGAGTAGTCACAACTAGCTTCCGAGTGGCGCCTTTCAACTGAACCAAAACCCAAAAGGGCACGTCAAATTAAATCAAAATTGAAAGTCATGTGGACAGTTCTTTCTTCGATTATCATGGTGTCGTGCACTAGGAATTCTTGTCAGAAGGTCAGACGTAAATAAAAATTATTATTTGAGCTTTATGCGGCGTTTGGCAGAAGAAATACGGCGAAAAGGACCAGATTTGTGTAAAGACAACTCATGGATTCTACACCAGATAACACCCCAGCTCACAAGGCTATCATTCTCAACGACTTTCTGGCCAAAACTCAACAAAGCTCATCGAAAAACCAGCGTATTCACCTGATCTAGTTCCGGCCATTTTTTTTCTTTCCAAAACTCAAATTTCCACTTTGAGGCACCCGTTTTTAGTCGATTGAAGACATAAAGGAGAATACACGGGACAAATGTCAAAGATTCCGAAAAATGCCTACAAAATATTTTGATAATTGGTTTATTCGTTGACATGAGTGTATAATTTCGCCTACTTCGAAGGCGATAAAATAAAAATGGATGAATACTGCATATTTTGTTTTCCATTGACCAATTAACGGAACTTTATTGACGCAGTAGTATAAAGTAACATTCAATTCGACGGGAGTACATTTAGAATGCGCTGAACAGGGTTACTATATATAAACAAGCATGGAAACTAAAAGAGGACTTAACAATGATGTGCCTCAAATATTCTTTGGATGGTAGTAATTATCAAATGAAGCAAAAATTCTATACCAGGTGGTTTACAACATTGGAACACACATCGCTGTTATTCTGACATAGAAGGCGCTTGAAAAGCTAGAAAAATAAGAGATGGTACATATACCCCCGACGTTCTCCCTAAATTTCAAATTTAAAAATAAACTGATAAGTTTGAAATAAAAAAAAAGAGATACACTAAAAATATATTCGATTAAAGCAAGTCCAACTTACATGAAAATTAAGCAGGTGATAAGGTTGTGTGTACATGTAAGTCAAAATAAAGAAGGAGAAAAAGGAGCAATGGTAAAGGAAATTGGCGTGCATAGAGAAAGTTAAAAAAAGATAAAAGAAAAAGGGCATGTAAAGGAAAGCAGAATAATCTCCTTCCATGAGAAGAACGTTTGTGCATTGGATGAGGTGCTAGAATTCCAAGGCTCTAGTTAATAAAATAAAGTTAAGCAAACATGGGAATTTGCATTAGAAAAAGAAACCATTAAAATAAGAGAGCTGTTCAATAAAGAAAGATCACAATTTTTGGGGGGCAACGTACCTTTACTCATCCTCATAATTTTGATGGTCCTTCTCAAAACAGTTTTCCCTGAATTCAATGCACTTGTCCCAGGGTTTCTGCCAGTCTTCAAAGACGTGCTGGAAATCATTTTTGAGAGATCCTTCAAAATCACCTCCGCAGCCTTCACCACTGCTTCTGATGAAGGATAATGCCTCCCACGAAGGCGTTTCTTCAAGTTATGGAATAGGAAAAAGTCACATAGGGCTAAATCTGGACTATAGGGAGGGTGAGGGATGCACTTCACATAGATTTTTGCAAGATATTCAGCAACAACATTGGCAATATGCAGCGCATATTATCAGCCTGCTTCACGGAAATGTGGTCTTTTGCACCTGATATGGACTTGCAATGTTTTCAGTACATCCCTGTAGTGGTGTCCAGTTACTTATGTGTGTGCAGGTACAACATGCTGATAAACTATTCCATGAATATCAAAGAATGAGATGGCCATAGCTTTCCCAGAAAGGGAAAAGGGGTTTGGTGATGAAGGAGATCTCCACAACTTTGGTGTTTGCTCTCAGGATCAAAATGATGTAGCCAAGTTTCATCAGCAGTGATTACGTTTGAAAGATACTCCGTATCTTTCTCTAACATCTACTTTAACTGCATGCAGACCTGCTTGCAGTCCTTTTGTTCGGAAATCAACAGTCTTGGAACCTATCGCGCACAAACACCTCTCATGTGTAATGTTTCTGTCAGCAACGTGTGGGTGGCACCCAATGAAATGCTCAGTATTTCAGAAAGTGATCTTAAGGTAAGTCCTCGATCCTCTCTCACAATGACAGCAGTAGTGTTGATGTTTTCTTCCATAAGAGCAGTAATTGGAGCACCGGGTGCACCTTCCTTTGAAATTGATTGTTACCCCTGTTTAAACATTTTAAACCACCTTCGAACTGTGCTGTAGGAAAGAACAGACTGCATAGGCCTCCTGTAACATTGTGTAGGCCTCAACTGAAGATTTGTTGAGACCAAAGAGGAATTTCAACGACGGATATTGTTTCTCACGTGTTACCTCCATTGCAGCGGTAGGCGATACTGAATTTGCCTGGTTCTCACAGGTGGGAATCAGGAGTATCAAAAATGAAACTGCTACGGTGTGTTTGTTTCACATTAAACTAACATAATATAATAAGATTGCATTTTAGTACCAAAAATTATGAACGTAAAAAAATTATGATCATTCCTTATCGAACTGCCCTCGTATATGACGGGCAGAGTTTAGGGTATTGTGGTAGTTGATCCGGTGAAAACCAGCAATCTAGTAGTTCATCATGCATGTAGAATAAAGTAACAGTGATACGAAGAAGTGTTAACTCAATTGTATCCAGTGCGATTCGTCATGAATTAAACCATAGCTAATGAGCATACCAATATATCACACGTGAGAAGACAAATATTCGTATCCAAATTATAGTGTGCATATTCTTGGTTTTTCCAAAGTATATACTTTCAAAACGCTTTACATGACATTCTGTCTGGATGAAAAAATCATGACTGTAATTGGCAAAAAGTTGATAACAATTAAAGTTGTAATTTCCTCACTTTTTTTGTCATGACGCCTGAGCTTCCAATAATGTAAACGTACTTAGTGAAATACTGAAGTAGAAAATGCAGTATGTTAAATGAGCAATTATTTGTTGATTTTATCAGTTGGTTGTACATATATCTATACCCTTTAGGGTTTAAAAGTAAAAAAAAAAAACTTTTTTTATGGTTATGTCACAACTTAAGCAAGAATTAATTTATGCGAGGGCTTTAAAATCTTTGCAAACAAATTGCAAAGGAAATTGGTCACTCATTGAAAACAATAACCATTGAACACTGAGAGAAAGTAGTCTCATTCTGCAAAAGCCCAAATATTTCTCCCAAAACGTTTACGGTCATGGCCGATGCACAAAAGTACAATAAACAAAGTTTTGTAGGTGACCTATTTGGATCAGGAGTGTCTAACAAGCAGAAATAGTGGCACAAGATCACTCGTATTTTTACAAGTACACGTAAATTGGAGTGAAGTGGGGAATGTTTACCAAATTCGAAAGATAAAGGATGACATTAAGGCCAACATCAAGGAATGTCTAGTCACTTGACTTCCAAATAGAAACAGGGCGAGAGGCGGAAGGTTCAACGACAATTGCGCAGTTTTTAACCAACCATCATGTTTCAGTGTACTAAGAAAATAAATTGTAGTACTGTAAAGCAAACTGCCCTGCATTTTTCTTACGTAAGACATCGTTTTCAGTGCTTTCAGTACCAACATTAATTGGTTCGATGGAAGTGTTTTTATTAGCCCTATTACGAATCAACAACACGCCACAACCAATAAAGAACAACAATTTTGAGGACAGTTAATTTGTATACCCCTGAAACCATTGTAACATGCAGTGAACCTTAGCAATGGACAACGTATAACTTCAAGAATCGGACGAGGATTCGGGAACCAACTGTATAAAACAGGAATGTGTTTTTGTACGGCTGATAA
This sequence comes from Mantis religiosa, assembly GCA_030765055.1. Lineage (NCBI taxonomy): Eukaryota > Metazoa > Arthropoda > Insecta > Mantodea > Mantidae > Mantis > Mantis religiosa. Next base: position 104,167,475 of record CM060953.1, read on the forward strand.
TTATTTGATTAGGTGGAACTGGCTAATATGTCAACATCCAAATAATGTGGATCCGCTAAAAACCAAACAAGTGCTACAGTACTCAGAACCCTTTCTAAAGTGCATATCCATATATGAATGAAAATGAAAGAATGTAAACAGCCTAAAATGTCCATTGAAGGGTAAAGGCCTCATACCAGACAAGGAGAGCTCATCTACTACAAGGTGGTAAGCCATTCCAGGTTAGGCTTTGGACATGCTTATTGCCACTTTTGTGTGATTATGCAGTGCACTATTTAGTCATTGCGCAGTAATAAAGCTTATACTATTCACTCTTTAGGCACTACTGCCTAGTAATTGCTCTATTCACTAAATATTACTATTCTATATGTACACTTTTCTAGTCACTGCTACTCCGTATTTACACCATTCTCTATTTGACCACACCAATTCTATATTTACACTATTCACAATTGGTCCCTACACAGATGTATTTCCAGTCTCTTCTTTCTCTTGCTACCCTAGACTACTGCTGACACGCATGATCCTTGAAGATGTCTGCCCATCTACGTCTCGGGCTTCCTTGTAGTCGTTTTCCTATTTGAGGATCCCACATGGTGGCCTTGTATGTCCACCTGTTGTCTTGCAGTCTCGCCACGTAGTCTCCCCATTTCCATTTTAATGTTATGGCTAATTGTGTCATTTCTTTGGTCTGTGATTGCTGGTTCAACGGGGCATTTCAGATTCTGTCTTTCAGATATAACCCCAGGACTTTGCGTTGCACCTTCCGTTGACATATTTGGATCTTTTTCTTCTGTTTTACTGTTAGTGACCATGAAAACGATAACCATTAAACCTTGAGAGAAAGTAGTCTGATCCTGCAAAAGCCCAAATATTTCTCCCAAAACGTTTTACGGGCATGGCCGATGCACAAAAATGCAATAAACAAAGTGGGTAGGTTACCTATATGTAACCACTTTTGAAGCAAGACCTAGAGCATCGTAAATATAACATTACTCTTGTGATGATAACCGTTGTACATCAGTATTTTTTAAAACTATGGTTAAAGGTCGCTTTAAAACAATGAAGGTTATAAGCGGCCACAGTAGAATTAATACATTACTCATATAACAATGAAATATAAAACAAACAGTACAAACAAGTATCTGGTCTATCTTCCTTTGGATGTTAGGTAATTGAATAATCATTTTAAGAGCATTTGCCTCCAATTTAAAAAGCGTATGATTCTGTTGTTAATGTTCTGCTGTTATTTAGAGTCTGCTTGGAATTATTCAGCTATGGTTTGCATGTTTAAGGCTATATTCAGCCTTTCTCAAAATGGTCACTTGTAAATTTATCAAAAGTGCAGAGGGCGTCTCTGGTTTGTAAATAATGTACAATTAGCAGTTTACACACATATTATCTTTGAGACATTATAATTAATATAGTAATTTCTATCGCAGTCATATTACCTGCAATTTCAAGAAGGCCAACCCTCGTAGCCGTGGTCGTTTGAGCGTTCCGCCACGTAGAGTGCCGTGGGTTCGCGTCCCGCCTTGGGCATGGATGTTTATATGTATAATATATATGTGTAAAAAGTACAGAAACAAACGGTAATCAGGCGTAAGCAGTAAGAAACTGTAAAATAAGGGAAATAAAAAATATATCTATTTATAGGTACTTTTTAAATTAAAAAAAACTTGATTTAATTTTTAAATTAATTTTTAAATTAAAAAAAAACGTATCACTAGTTCATAGTATCCCCACTGTTCTGCTTATATAAACGAGCAAGACTGAAAATTTAAAACGTTGGATACAATTCATAGAAAGAACTAAAAGTGACATCTTATATTGTCAAATTTGAGTTGAGGTACTCGAGAGCAGGGAGACAAAACAAGAAGAGAGATAGAAGGAAAGAATGAAATGGTGACTTCGCATCTGTCACGTTGAGAGAACGCAATTTGAGAAAATGGTAGATCTCTGTTTGCTCTTGAACATTTGAGTGAAAAAGGACATGTAGTCTGAAGTTCAGATAATCTTTAAGAGTAAGAGACCCGAAAAAAATAAAAGAAAACCGTGGCTGTCTGAGGTTATATGGAGCAGACAGAGAAATTGCACTGGGATATCTAGGTTGCTTTCATTTATTTATCTACTCACTATACAGCAGGTCAACATCTGAATGTGTGGTACATCTGTCCTAAACGCCGTATATGTATCATAAAGTAACGCAAAATGTGAGTTGAAATGGGTGATCCTTGAGATAAACGTTTTCCTTTTATAAGTTCGTTAGAGACTCTAGTAAAGTAAAATGTAATGAATACCCCTAGTTTAGGTATTTTCATAAAATACTGAGCCAAGAATATAAGCTGTCAAAAGTTGCCAAAGCAACAAAGCGCTGCAGTTAGTCCTATATTATAACTGTTTCACTTTGTTTGAAAAAGCCATTACAAGCAAGTAAAAGGTGTAAACTCTACATAAAAGAGTAAATGTATGTGTAAATCAATTTCCGAAATCGTTCTTTCCTACCAACAGCTAACTTATTAGAATGCTTCACATACTACTTTTGTTCGGCGTTCCTGCATATATCCGCCTATTAAAATATGGTTTAAGCTCTTCATAGCTATGCATAGGCATATGCTATGCCTATGCTTATTATACTCTGTTCATGTTGTAAATGGCAAATCCTTGCCTTATTGTTCCGGTTTATGTTCCTTAAGCTCATTTGTTAACTCGGTTGACACCAAAAGGTATGGTTCTTTGGAGTCTGATTACTTCTTAAGCGCAATGCACGATTTCCAAACCAACATCAAATTTGCTCTAATAGGCAACCCAAATGACAAAACTGTGATGGTAAATTATCTCTATTATTGCATCTTTACATTACGAGGACAATTTCCTCTTGTCAGTTATTTTATTTGACGGAGTACGGTTGCTGCTAAGATGGTTCCCTTGATTTAAATAGCATACTATGCCTATATACTATGGATTATAGGTATGCACTATATAGTGAATAATAACGTAACATGAAATGTACCGTAATATTCCGTAGTACATATAATGATGATGATGAAAACGACGATGATGAAGACGACGATAGTGATAATGATAATGATGATAGTAATAATAATAATGATGTTGATAATAATAATAAATAATAATGGTGATAATGATGATGATGATGATAATAATTAATTGTTAGTCAGATACTTAAACACTAACCACTACGCAGCTAGTTTGACTTAAATATTAGCAGTTTTGTTTGGTATACGAGTGTGACGAGTTTTTTACTGAATAAGATTCAGCCTGCGGAAATATATGTTATTACATTTATGTATAACTTACTAATATTTGAACTGCATATGTGATCTCGGTAACGTGCATTAAACTTGCAGTGCGTCGTGTATGTGGTTTTGAGATACGTATAATTAGTGGACGGTGACTCCAGAGTATCGTGTATAAACATAGCACTGTAACTACATTGTTATTGTTTTTTTACCTGTTCAGGTTCAAGGTATAGATATGTTCCTCGATACGAAGTGTCATGGTGTCGTCCATTTCGTCATAAGTCCGTATTGTTTGTATTTGTGTTATTCTTTTAACCTCTTCTGTAACATATAATTATTATATAAAATTAGAGCCATCCCTTGACAGAGGGAACTCACCTGATCATGTATCTGTAACAGCTTTGGTGGCAAGTGTCTCTCCCGTTCTGCCCAAGTCGCTCCTTAGGCAGCATACATCTTCTTCATAATTCACACAATCTGTGTTTCATTCCTCTTTATTCGTCGCTGAATAGTGTTCTAAGCACATTTAGAGAGATGACTTAGACGCAGCAAGAGAATTACAACAAGAAACTTGTGTTTTTAGATTGTTGTGGCAGGTCATGCAATTAGCAAGACGCAGCAAGTGATAACGTGTATTAGTGATAACATTTCACGAAGTATAGGATTATCACGCAATATTTTCCAATAGTTGATTCTACGCTTTAGAGTGTATATAAACTTTAACCCCCCCCCCCCCCCCATCCATCTCAAAGAAAAACGTTCCTCGTTGATTGATTTTTTATAAATACAAGTTATTTGATTTGAAGCACTACATAGAAAATTAGTGCAAATTTAGTACTCTTCACTGAGATCAGTCACATATTATTTACATTTTTAAATCACGCTACTTGACGTCCTCTTAAAGAACTGGATTAAGGGTTTTAACTTTTGAATTATCTGGTTGCAAACAGGTTTCCGATTTCTTTCTGCATTATCAAATTGTTTTGTTCACTTTAATGGCGTAGCCCTTATTTCTTCCTGACAAGTCCACTTTCTTTAAGACAGGAACGAAGCGTTGAATTAATGAATGACTATTTATTCTATCCAAATTGTGATGTGAAGATAAATTAATTGCTAAGTTGTGATGATTTTTTACGGAGTTTTAAAATATTTTAATTTGAGTTCGTTGAATTTGATTTCAAATGAAATCAAAATTGAATTCCCAGCAGCAGCATGATGACTCCCCTCCCAAGGCGTAGTCTCGGACAGATGTCATTATTCCTACCAGAAATGGTTTACGAAATGAAATAAATTACTGAATTTCTTTTTAAATATGTTGAATTTCACTTTTGTTTAACATTGAAAAAAGATTAAAACATAATTGAACAAATAATCTCTCCAGTATAATCACTCTTATTAAAGCGTCCTTTTTCTATAAATGATCAAACTAATACTCTTTACATCTTTATATTCCGAAGGTCAAGCTTAAGGTCAAACGCACCTCTACACTGTGCTTATTGACTTTCATTAACCATAGTGACTATGCGGTACCTAATAACTACACCATTCGTGGCAATTAATAAAACTTGTTTATTTTAACAATTTAACTTTCTAAACTTAAACATTAATATACTTGAACATTCTTGAAATAATTTTAAACTTTAAGTAACATTTTAAAACTCATTTAAAGTATTGATTTTTTTCTTCGAGGCTGAATTGAAACAACTTTTACACGCCTATTGGATAATTCAATAGCTAATAGCAAAATACAATTTGTAAGTTAAAGATTTATTTTTCCTGAATACTGATCCCAACCTACGGATTTTACTAACTTTTAAAGCTTCAGTTTTATTTCCTTGTACAGCATTTCAAATTCAGTATAGGTATTTATCTCCAATTATGAATTACTCACTTAAGTTCTCTGGTAAATTCGACTATTAATGCAAAATTCAATCTCAATATTTCCAATTTCCCTCCTGCTTTCTATTGTGATGCGGGTTCCAAGGACAACCATCTATGCGATGGATGTGTTCCAGATCGTTCCATTTCGGCGGAAATCTACAACATTTGACTTTCACAATATTTCATTCCTTCTAATCGAGAAATTGCTTCTGTAACATTTCTTGCGAGACCAGATTGTTTCTGTCTGCAAAGAGTGCAGTTCAGTTCAGTGTAAACCCATGGGCAAATGCAACATCTATTCATTACGTCCATATAAAATAAATAGGTACATATGCATATTTGCTCAGCATTAACGGCCAGGTTCAGACGAGAATATCGCTAGGGCGTATGCGATTTCATAATACTGTAATGAGAACATGAGGTCAATTACCCTATTTTGGCACCTTAGATAGAGCGTTAAGTTTCCGAGGTTAAGTTTCGGATCCGGTATGCTATTATCTACTGGAAATACAGGTTCCTGACATTTCTATAACTGTATTGGATATCGTCAGTAACGTGGTTGAATTCTCCTCCGGGAAGGTTGCGCTGTGTCTGAAGGGATATTTCTCGAAATAGATCTGTGTGTAGATCCAGTGCACGAGGAGTCTCTCCATCGTTTACGCTTTACACTTATCCATTTTTGCTTGTACTGAAATTTAGAGCTGAAACAAAATAAAACTACCAATCGCTACAGTAATACTACACAGATTGTGTCATTCGTTTTCTTATTCTTCTCTTCCAATTTTCAAAGATGTTTTGCCATCTAACCTTTCTTGAAATAATTCTTTACCTTTTAACATAATGCTTATTTTCAGCAAAAAATTATTTACGACGAAGGCGAGTTGGCAGACGGAGAAGAATGGATCGAGATGGCTTTAACGTGGCCTGCCCTTTTAGGTATTTGCTACTTACTGAAAACATATGGGTTTTATTGTGTGCCAGGTGTATTTGAGGGGCAATGATGGGCCGTAGTACGACTGCTCCTCAACGACTGTTGTTAGTGCAACTGCTCTTGTTCACGGCTGGTGAATTCTGCTAACCAAAATCTTTGGGGGACGAGTTTAAAATGTTGAACACAAGTATCCCTTGGTAAGGAGGTATGGAGCTCAGGTTTCGCTCATGTTGGGATTGAAGTGTTGTCTGTCTGCTCGACTTCACGTAAACCATGAGGATACAGTAGGGCAGACTATGGTATAGCAGCCCGAAGGTAATTTCCAGTAATATTTACTCCTGCTGTGAAATCCTGCCTTCCTTCATTCTTCACTGTTATGGATAGTTATTTAAAATAAATATTAATTACTTTAACTACTAAAATTAGTGTAAAACTAAATAAGATGCCATTATTGTCATCATATGTACATCCTTTAGGGTTCGAACCCTCTGTCTGAAAGCAGAGATACGTCTAAACATTTTAACAAGAAGACTAGAAACTCTGGATAGCTGAACTTCCATTATGTATGACTGCATTGCATATTTCGAAGTTTTAAATCGCTTGCAAGTTAAATTAATACAATACATCTAAAATTAATCTAATTATTGAAACAGAATATCAAGTTATACTCTATCTAAAATGTACAGAAAAATGTTATGCCTTATGAGAGTATTTTACGTTCGGTTTAGAACGAGAGATTCCTGTACTGATCTACGTATGTCTTAATATGTTGTCAATATATCGTCGCCAATCGCATTGTTGGTTGGAGCCGCCGCAAAGCCAGTACCGGGCATGCGTGGACAGGAAAGAAAGGGATAGTGGCGCGCGAGCTGGACGCTTGCCGAGAGAGAGAAAGATACAAGAATAGGTCTGGAATTTCCCGCTGCCATCGCGATTGTTATAGAACGGTCTACTGTATTCTAGAACAATGACTGGGGTATAAAAAGCCCCGCAAGGTGTGAGTTGAGTTAGTTGTTAGAGTTGTTAGAGTTAGTTGGCTAGTTAGTTGTTAATTAAGTGGGCAGCTGTGTAGCAATTGTAAGTGTGTGTACATTTAAAGTGTACCTCAGTGAATTCTTTCGTTTGTTTCCCTGTGTTGAAGCAACGAGACGACCTTAAAGACTGCGTTTGTGTATTTTACGTCACTTTACTGCTGTAAGAGGTGCACGAAGCGTCATTTTTACTGAAATAAAAAGCATATTTAATTTCTGCAAACAAGACTTTTAGTTCTACGAGCCCACAAAGTCACAATATTAATAATGCTGAAAGTAATAAGTGGAATATTATGAATAAACCACACCGCTTAGGAACACACTTCACTTGTCGCCAAATTTTTTTAAATCCTATGGGATCGGATTAGTGATCTTTACATCACACCTTCAGCCAACAGATTGATCAACCTTTTCTTTACTTCCGCAAGTTGACGCATAGTTCGCTATCTTACTGTCATCTACTTGGGCCAACACTTATTGACCGAATCTATAGACGGTATTTCAAACTTCATCGCGCGATTTTTATGTTTTAAATAAATACTTTCTCCCAAACCATTAAATCTATTGGTTCCTTCAATTTTTCTAATAATTTAACTTCCGGATTTATTTCATGATTAAATGCCAAAATCATCTGCTACCTCTGACCTATCAATTTGTTGGTTCTGCTGGCTGAAGATGTGATGTAAAAGTGTTGCGACGTAAAAATGTTTTGGTTTATTCATAATATTTGGATCGCTTTATATTCAGTAACTTTAGCTTCTTACATAACAAAGTTACCAGTCCAGTCTCCTAATAATTAGTGGTGAAGTGTGGCATCTAAAGCTAGGGTTGCATTTACCGCTCCATAGGCCCTTATTCTGGGGTGTACTACTTCTGGTTGTCTTCGGCGGTGTTTCTGCTAGTGGAAAAAGAAAACTGAAGGTGGATAGAAATTAGAAAGAAAATAAACGGAAAAGTGGTAGTACCCAACAGTGACTATATGCAGTCGTAAGAATCCCAAACGACATAGCCGGTCGTTTTCAAGAGCAATAATGCCACCGTATAACGACGATAAATTTTGGGAATGCTTGAATTTATTTTCCACTTTTATCTCAACGTTTTGACAAATGGCCGGATAGCCGCGATGATTAAAAAAATAAAACAAAAGCTGCAAGTGACCTGAATGTGAATTCTTCGGTAAGTCTGATCCACATAAATGACTTTTATTCTGTTGCTGCTGTAATTAAATTAGTGAACAACGTGCAGAGGCTGAAAAATGTAGTTGATTTGAATTTTTAAATATACACAGACATAACATAATCTCTGAGTTTATTGCATTAACGAAGTCCCTTATTCGCACTAAAATCCATTATTTTAAATTTACACGACATTGTATGCACAATCATCGGCTAAATACTTTTACAAAAGATAGTTCCTCTATTTTGTGTTAAATGTGCAGAAGTGACCTAGTTACAAATACTAACTTCTATTTTTTCTAAAAGTATTTAGTAGACCATAGAAATTGTAATTTCAGAATGGAATATTGGCTGCTCTTCCTACTTTCTATAAGTACAAAGTAGAGAAAATAAAAATAGTTAAGAATGAATACAGACAATTTGTATAAATATGTGCCAATCATTTGGCAATCTAAAAAGCAGGTTGTCCTTTTTTTATTTAACGTCCTCCAACGTTTGGTAATATCGGACTATGAACGAAATGCGTGAAACAATTCTCAAATGAGCCTATGGACTCAGTAACTTAAGAGTCCTGCGATGTTTATCTTACAGGATAAATAAAAACCCTGAAAAACAACATTATCCAGATAACTCGCCCTGACCGTGATTTAAACTCCAAACCTCTTGAACGTGAGGTAGACACGGTACCACCGAAGAGGCGGGTAAAAGCGTAAAAGATAGTTTCTCTCGAAAATAAGGACTGTTTCCATAAATATAACACTTTTGTGGTCTTTTCGATTCTTTCACTGTTGTCTCCTACTACACGAGCTGATTGTAGTCTGGAAACTACCTCCCGTCGCTCGGCCCACAACCTAATTCGCTCTCGCCACTGCCATGTTTTTATTAGGAACTGCACCGCTGCCTTCTGCTAATGTTATAGCACACGAAGGAACACCTGCTTACGTGAAACACAGAACATTTGGACCACTTTGTACGTTGTTAGATACACATTTTCAAAATCTGATTAAAAGAACTGTCGTAGTTCAACGCTTTAGCGTATGAAAACATTATTTCTTGCGCTTAACTTTGATCTATGTATGTGAGCTGTCCTCTAAAATTTGGATCAACAAGTATGTCTGTGAAATGACCCTTAACAGTATTTTTACTACTACTACTACTACTACTACTACTACTACTACTACTACTACTACTACTACTACTACTACTACTACTACTACTATTACTACTACTACTACTACTACTGCTGCTGCTACTGCTACTGCTACTGCTACTGATGCTGCTGCTGCTATATCATATATCCGTGCTGATAGAATAAACATATATAAACATATAATACTACCTGCTCCTGTTGTGTATTTAACTGGCGTACCTCTTAGAAGAATGCTGATGAGTTTCCACTACTGCACGTTTCCATTCGAATAGGCCTCATTCCTTCAGTGGTCTGTGTAGCAAGCTGTTAACATTGTGTGCATATCTGTGTTGGTATATCTGATTAGGTTCATACCACATTATCACGCAAATAGAAGAAGAAGAAGACTGGTATTGAAAAACGTGCTGTTACTGTAGCTCTGCATCTAGAAGGCTATTCTAGTGGTATAATAGTAAAGTTTGTATAGTGCAATCTACAGTAGTGTTTATATTGCAGCGGTTCAAACTGGTGCCAATGCTAGTGTTTCTCGATCTGCAAGAATCTGAGTAACATCATATTTACAGAGTTCATATTGTTCATATATGATTATAGAGAAAACTTCAGAGAACTCGTACTGCACCTGAAATTCTCGAGTAAGTTAACAGTATGCGAACAGCTCCAATCTCTGACTCAACCGTGAAATGTCGCCTTCGTGAACAAGGTTGTTTACAAACAAGCCTCTGTTTTAAGTGATTAGAAAAAATGCTGATCTACCTGGTAAAAGACTTGTTGGTCGTGGTTCATTCAGCACGAAATGATCCGAAACATGTTTGTAAGTTGTTAAGTGCGTATGTCAATAGAAAAGAGCAATGGGGGGAACTGAAAAATATGACTTGGCCTGGTCAATTACATGATTTAAATTCCATTGAACTCTTATGGGACAAAACTGACAGTAACGTGAGAAAACTGAGGTAATTTAATGCTGAAGATCTGTGGAATAATTTACAGACATTCTGGAGTGCAATATCTACAAAAACACTGCACAATTTTATCTCCAGAATGCCAAGAGTTTGTGCAGCGATTCTGAGGGCAAACGGTGGATATGTTGAAGAGGCTAAAATCTACAGCATATTGCACCTATATTTGTCTTAGTACCAGAGAGAGATAATCTTAATTTTGCTGGCACTTTATTAGAAGAAATCGCTGCGTCGCATACTAGAAAGGAGGACCGAATACTTTAAAGTTCACAAAACCTACGGCTCTGAGAAGAAAGAGAAGGCTTCCGTACAATAGGTTTCCTTGCTATTAGATAGTAATTTCACAGTAAAATAGCTATAAATGAATTTAATTAAGCTGTAATTTCAGATTTAGAAAGCCATCTATACCTGTTTATTAAGTTAATTAGTCTTCACTTGTTTGCTAAAGTATAATTTGTTTGAATTGATTTACTTTTGCATTCAGTAACCGAATGAAAGAAATGTCTGTTTATTTGAGTGCTACGAGTATCAGCGGTGACATTTCAGATCTATAATTCTTGCTAGCGATTTCCCCCGTAATAGATTTCTCTGTGCTCGAACAGATCCTACCCAAGGGAAGAGACCGTACATAAATCACAGGCATTGAAATCACCATTAGAGTGAATATAAATTACGTCTGGCGACCTTTCCTGTTGTCACAGTTACCGGTGTCTTATGTCTGTGGGTACGATTGAGATTTAGTTTTCTGGTCGTGATTATCTCCATAAAGCAGTCTCATGGCTCTGGTGCCTGCTAAATAACGCACAATGGTAAGACGTGAGTCTTGATTTCGGACAACTACTTCCAGGGTTTACATTCATGTTCGGCGTAAGTCCACCTTCTAAAATTGCAATCCGCAAGAAATGTAATGCCGAGCATTAATTGTAATTAAGCTCGAATTGCTAAAGATCAAGAACGGATAACGTTACACTTTCAGTACATACCATAAGTGATATTAATACTCCAGGAATACCTTGAGGTTTTCCAATTTAGATTGCTTCTAGAAATATTAATGCTTTGTAATTGTATAACTATTTGTTGACAGATCTCCCCTCCTTACTTTATTATAACATGACTGACATCTAGAGTGCCTATGTAATCCCTGTTTTGGCTTTCGGATTTGTCTTTACGTATTTTCTCTACCAACTGTAGGTGCAGCAGGTAGACATGTAGAGCATTCCACCAAAAATTTAATGAAAATGATGTTTTCAGGCTCCTTAATAAAAAAATAAAAGTTTTAGTATATATACTGTATGAATGCGTCTGGGGTTACAGGTTTTAATGATTCAAACACGAACAAAAAATACTTTTTAGAGTATCTCTATAAATTTGCGCGATTGTATGTATGTATGTATGTGTGTGTGTGTGTGTGTGTGTGTGTGTGTGTGTGTGTGTGTGTGTGTGTGTGTGTGAGCGCGCGCGCGTGTATGTTTGTCAGTCAAAAGGCCGAACACTCCAAGATATTCTTTAGAGAGAAATACATTTGTTGTTTATGTTCTTCTTAAAAGTGGCTCGATTACTTTGACCAAGTATGTTATATTATATTTCATAAATATAAAATATTTAGTTATGTTACATTTTTTAGCAATACCGCTGAATGTAACTTCGGTCTGAGTGACCTCATAATTGAACTTTTTGAGGAGTCGCCAACCCTGTTATGATGACGAAAACTTTGAAGCTTATTAAAGTCATAGGGCTGGAACAACTATACGAGTTCTGGGGCGGCAGAAAAGGCCAGATGGCTGAGGACTGAGAGCCTAGAACTTCTCGAACGTCTCCTTCTTTACTACCACTACACCGAAAAGATAGATCTTGTTAAACCACACAAAGTAAAATAAAGTATTGATGTGGTTGAAAATTAAACGAATATTCTTTGTCGTCTCTTTGAATTATCAAATTCTTATGATTTTCTGAATCAATTTAAAACATGTTCTTTTCCAGCAGTTGTGCAATGATAATGATATTGTGACTTTGTGGGTTCGTGAAATGAAAAGTCCAATTTCACCACTCAAAAATGTTCTTTATTTCCACCGACTTACAGTTTAACACTTGCCAATTACACAGAATTACGTGCTGCACACAATTACAATTCACCAGTTCATCCGTTACAATTTCACTTGTCCTCGCGATTACGTAAACTCCGATACACATACACAGTTACGTACAGTCTTCCGTTGCACAATCTTCTCGTTCATTAACACGTCACTGACTAACTTTTACACCAAGAACTGCGACTGTCTCCTCACTCACTCCTCGTGCACGACGTGTAGCTTATATAGGGTACGCTTGCCGCATCCAGAAGGTTCCCCAGTAGATGAAAGATCTCGTAATTTCGAGAACACAGGTGGAACAGAAACAGACGGCACAATGATGTTTTTCTCCCGGCCATCGCCTGTCACCACTATAAGACAAACGGGGAGAGGGCGTGGCTAACACGGACCTCCTTTGCTGTCCGCTCCCAGCTGCTTCTATAGGGTGTTCCAACGCTCGCGTGACACTGCTCCCTCCTCAAAGCTGTTCGTCTCGAACAGCACCATCGTAGCGTGTCAGGCGGTCCAGGTGCACCACCAGCATCTGCTTGGAGTCTCAGCCAGAAGTAGCGCTGCCGTAGTTTGTCAATCGTTCGGTTCGCTCCCAGGTGTCCTCCCGAAGTACCGGCGTGCACTTCCTCCAGGACTTCCGGGACCTTACTCCGGGGAAGTACCAACTGCTCTCTCTGCGTCTTCCCATCGGGTGATTCCCATACCCGGAACAGCACGCCCTCTCTGATCTTCAACGAGTCCCATTGGGCCCAGTACGACTTGTAGGTGGCGCTCCTCGGTGCGATGTCCTCCCAGGTTGGTCTTATCGCCTCCACTTCCCTCAAGAGTGGCCCCAAGTCTGCGTCCGCCAGCTGCTCCCTCCTCAGGCCTGCGCTATCCCAGCCTTCAGCAGGCACTGCCACAACTACTCGGACTGCTGCGGCACGCTCCTTCTCTTCCACTCTTGTGCACTGGCCGCACTCTTCTGGACAGGGTCTTCGGGACATGGCGTCTGGGTTTCCGTGGCTCTTCCCTCTACGATGTTCCGAGGTGAAGTCGTACTCCTGCAGCCTCTGGACCCAACGTGCCCTCTGGCCTTCCAGGTTCTTAAAGCTCAATAGCCAGGTTAGGGCGGAATGGTCAGTCCTCAGGTGGAATGGCTGACCGTACAGGTGCTTATGGAAATGCTCCAAGGTCTTTACTACCGCCAATAATTCTCGTCGGGTGGCGCAGTAGTTCTTCTCTGCCTTGGATAGCGTCTTGCTGTAGTAGGCTATCACCCGCTCATGGCCATCCTGGATCTGCGATAGGACACCTCCAATGCAATGGTCGCTAGTGTCGGTGTCCACAATGAAGGCGCCACCCGGTTGTGGGAAACCCAAAATTGGAGCACTGCACAGGGTCTCCTTTAGGTGCTGGAAAGCGTTTTCGGCGTCCTCTGTCCACACATAAGGCCGGTGTTCCTCCATCAGGCGGGTGAGGGGTTTTGCGATGTTGTCGGCCTTTTCCTCTAAATCATTAAGGCGGTCGTCTACTTGACCCATCCGCTTGCCCAGATTCGTGACGTCATCCCTCACGCCGGCCAACCGTTCCTCAAACTTGGCGGCGAGGGCCTCGTTCGCAACCTTCATTTCTTCCATCTTCTCCGTGAGGTTACCGTTAGCCGTCATCATTTCTTCCAGCTTTGCGGCCAGGTTGTTATTTGCCGCTTCTATTTTTGTTGTTAATTCGGCCTTCATTTCTTCCATCTTCCCGGTGATGTTGTCGTTGGCCGTCTTCATTTGTTTCAGTTCCGCGGCCAGGTTGTTATTTGTAGTCTCCAGCTTCGCGGCCAGGCTGTTATTTGCCGCTTCCGTTTTTGTTGTTAATTCGGCCTTCATTTCTTCCATCTTCTCGGTGATGTTGCCGTTGGCCGTCCTCATTTCTGTCAGTTCCGCCTTCATTTCCATCATCTACTCCAAAATCTTTTCCAATGCCGCGTCCATGGTTGTAATGTTCGGTGATGTTGCTTTCCCGCTTCCTGATACTAGTGTGACTTTGTGGGTTCGTGAAATGAAAAGTCCAATTTCACCATTCAAAAATGTTCTTTATTTCCACCGACTTACAGTTTAACACTTGCCAATTACACAGAATTACGTGCTGCACACAATTACAATTCACCAGTTCGTCCGTTACAATTTCACTTGTCCTCGCGATTACGTAAACTCCGATACACATACACAGTTACGTACAGTCTTCCGTTGCACAATCTTCTCGTTCATTAACACGTCACTGACTAACTCTTACACCAAGAACTGCGACTGTCTCCTCACCCACTCCTCGTGCACGACGTGTAGCTTATATAGGGTACGCTTGCCGCATCCAGAAGGTTCCCCAATAGATGAAAGATCCCGTAATTTCGAGAACACAGGTGGAACAGAAACAGACGGCACAATGATGTTTTTCTCCCGGCCATCGCCTGTCAACACTATAAGACAAACGGGGCGAGGGCGTGGCTAACACGGACCTCCCTTGCTGTCCGCTCCCAGCTGCTTCTATAGGGTGTTCCAACGCTCGCGTGACAATATTCAAAATCCAAACATAATGATAGGCTTTTCAATAATCTGATATTGACATACAACAGTATAACAACAAAATATGTGGATGTGACTGTGGGAAGGAAATATTCCATAATATACTCCTAGAAAGTTTCATTTCCAAAATTCCCACTCCTAGTGTAACTTCGTTGGATGCATTATAAACATAGGCAAGAGTTTAAGTCTACCATTATTTTAAACATGTTTTAAATGGTGGTGTTTTGTTTTGAATACTTTACCATAGTTTAGAATTCATTTACTGCTAATTTTCCGGAGATTTAATAAGCAATTAAATATCTGCTACAAAAATCAACTGGAAACCAATTATGTTAAAACCTCTTATTTCCAAATTAAAAACATTTATTTTGAATCAATATCAAGAATTGAATCAAATATCACATATATCACATCACCAAACTGCAACGTAGAGCAAACTGTGATAGTTTCCTGCTTCATAGTTGTCCTCCTTGTCTCTTACAATTAATTTGTATGTACATAAATATTTCCGCCTCAATATTTGATATAGGTAACCGAAGACATAGAAGATAGGTAATTTTCACAGAAAACGTGGTAAGACTCACCTTTTGCTTTCAATGCCAAAAGTGGTATTACATCTAATGTCTTATTGTTAGCACTATTATTATTATTATTATTATTATTATTATTATTATTATTATTATTATTATTATTATTATTATTATTATTATTATTATTATTATTATTATTATTATTATTATTATTATTATTATTATTATTATTATTATTATTATTATTATTATTATTATTATTATTATTATTATTATTATTATTATTATTATTATTATTATTATTATTATTATTATTATTATTATTATTATTATTATTATTATTATTATTATTATTATTATTATTATTATTATTATTATTATTATTATTATTATTATTATTATTATTATTATTATTATTATTATTATTATTATTATTATTATTATTATTATTATTATTATTATTATTATTATTATTATTATTATTATTATTATTATTATTATTATTATTATTATTATTATTATTATTATTATTATTATTATTATTATTATTATTATTATTATTATTATTATTATTATTATTATTATTATTATTATTATTATTATTATTATTATTATTATTATATTATTATTATTATTATATTATTATTATTATTATTATTATTATTATTATTATTATTATTATTATTATTATTATTATTATTATTATTATTATTATTATTATTATTATTATTATTATTATTATTATTATTATTATTATTATTATTATTATTATTATTATTATTATTATTATTATTATTATTATTATTAATATTATTATTATTATTATTATTATTATTATTATTATTATTATTATTATTATTATTATTATTATTATTATTATTATTATTATTATTATTACTCACCTACTCCCTACTCACCTACTCACCTACTCTCCGACTCACCGACTCACCGACTCACTGACTGACTGACTCACTCACTCATTTATTTATTTATTTCATAAAGGAGTCCAATTTAGACAAAGCTATACGGCAGCAAACATTTACTGTTAATTTATTTCTAACATTTGGATCCATAGGTTGTGCCTAGCAATAATTCACATTTCGCCCTCAGCGAGTTATTTCGGTATAAAACAAGGTAAGCTATAGTGGTTGTTTGGGTTGATATTCCAATATTGCATCTGTTGTCATCCTGCAGTACTTAGAAGCAAATTTTGCCTATCTCTTTACGATTAAGTAGCATTTGACATCGTCTAAATTGTCTTTAAACAAATTTAGAAAAAAAATCAATGTGTACTCCAAAATGATTGGCAAGGTAAACTACGGAAATAAATCAGCCTGCCAATGGCATCATTCAATTGGCTTCCAAATTTGGGTTCGTTACAATGAAATATTTTTGTAATTATTTGTTAAGTTCCTTGTATTTCGGGATACATTCTTAAACCTGAAACAACACTGTATTTGTTTATAAGTGGTATAATACTTGTGTGCCTTATAGCAAGAGAGACCTTCCTCATTGAAAATCTACGGACAAGTATGATTATACCAAGAACTATCGCATCAGAACGGTTCCTGGTATCGCTACCTGGGAAAAGAGAAACTATCCTACAGGAATTCTATGGCACAGGGCTCGTCATAGGTCGAAGATGGACAAGAGACAACTTCGAAATTTTACATGTGATAACAGGATTGACAATCCACGGGTTCCACCACGTCATCTGCCAGAACACCACCTATCACAACCCAATAATTCGTGCAAGTGTACATTGTGTAACAAAAAACGTGAACGCTACAATATAGAACTTTGTAATAAAAGGACAAATCAGTAAGTGATTATGAAAAACACAAGATATAACTAACTGAAATTGTAATTAACTAAATGGCCATTTGGCTGCAATAAATGCATTATTGTTTATAAATGACGCTTATTCTTACTTTATATATAACACAGTACTTATTTGCCTTGAAATTTTTCTACTATATTTGACGTAATAAATTCAATTGATGGCACCAGCATGTAATATCACATAAATCATACAAATGATCCCTAAATAATAATAATGCGATTTTACATGTCTGAGCATATAAGGTGCACTATTCGATCAAATAATTATAATATTCCAAAATTGGATATTGAGATCATTCACAGTGTGCAAAACTACCTTACATGTTGTAGTTGTATATGCTGCTTCTAGGAAAGTATATGCACCGAGATATAGGTCCCGGAAAATATCGACATAGGACGTTCCTAATTGGACTGCAAATACACAGCCACCATTGCGATCAGTTGCCTCCCCATTAAATATGGAAATAACTTGTAAAAGATGAAGTCCTATTATTTTTAAATGGTATATATGCTTTTCTCAATCAATCCGCAGTAGGTAAATCCTCAAAATCTGTAACAAAACTTCTATTAGAAAATTGGCGATATTGGTACATATACAGAGTGGTAATGAACTGCACCGAAATAATTTCAGCGATTGCAGACGTCACTAATATAAACAAGTTCAGATAGGCAAATTGTGGTCTGTGGATAAACATAATGTAGTTAAACCTAATTGGCATCAGATACTGATAAGTTGCTATTTAAGCAAGGTGGGTGAAATGTCTTTAAAACTGCTTCCCGAGTATAGAAATACCTATTCTTAGTAGCTCGTTATTGGCGTTCTCAAAGATCTCTGAAATCTCGAACTTATCACCCGCCAGTGCGATATTGAACAACGATTAACTGCTTTCTTGTATCATAGAGCGTCCTCTTGTGGATTTTCTAGTGGCACAATTCGTAGCGCTGAAAACTGGAGTTCCAAAGATCATTGCTTCGGTTACTGTCCTATGGTTATTTTTTTCCTTTGTCTTTTCAATACGAAAATTCTAATAGGAAGAAATGGCATGATTCGTAACTAACTACCCAAAAATAGCAGTATTTGAAGTTATTCGACAGATACATGGAGTTTTGGACAGAGTACATTGAAAGCTTGTCTGGCTGTTCCTATATACTTGACGTAAAACATTGTATTCACTTTCTATTTTATGTAAGTTCGTTTACCCTTTAAGTCGCCTCCCATTTAAACGCACAGCATGTGAAAGCATTAAGCAGGAAACAACCTTTGTTAGAATGAATTGTAATTAATTTCACTGACAAGGTTAACTTACACCGTAAAATGCATACACTTACACAACAACTAAAAGCTTGGGCAAAGTATTAAAACAGGAACCAAAAAAAAAAAAAAAAAAAAAAAAAAAAAAAACACAAAAAAGGACAAAAAGTGAAACAGACTTGAACTGGTTTACCTTTAATTTGAACGTTAATGCCATAACACTGTGCCAGAGGGAACGCTACGACATTTTTCTTCATTTTCGTGTCTTGTGCGCTCAAGTGGTATCATCATTAGCAGTGGCGTACTGGCACTTTAGAAACTTATATCCGTAAAATCCGCATTTGAACCAACAGGCCATAAGTCTCCTAACTTACTCTGAAAATATATCGGTATAGTTCACTCCACCTGTATATATATATACAAATTTGTAAATAGACTTTAAAATATTGCGAAAACACCTGTATGCTCACTTTTTTAATATTTTGTATAACTCCAACCAGACATTTCAATTAAAGTTGTAAATATAATTATTAATCAAGATTTCAAATGATTAGAAAACGATTCATGAACATTGCAACAGTACAAGTGTTAAAAGTGCACAATGAAGTTTACCTAGGAACGAAATCACTATCGATAAGGTAAATTAAAACTTAACTATGGCCGGAACCATAGATATTTTCATTGCATAATGATTTCCATGTTTCTTTTTGCTACTTTCTGGACTTGAGGTGAATCATAGATATGGAATTGCCTCTTAGGTGTGTTTACAAGTTTTAACTGCATCCTCCACTTGCCTCATATGACTCTTGATTTTTATATACATTTCATAGACTTCACACCTCTTCCGTTCAATTCTTGTGTTACCGAATTTGCACATCCAAACATTGCTAGCACTTACCTATATAAAATGTTCTCGATATTGTTCAACAGCAGAGGTTACACTATTTCATTATGTCTTCCAATTTATAACTTCTAACGCTGAAGTACGTACATGCAAGTGATTTGCGCAAAATGAGATATCAATACATGTCTGAAATTACTTCCAAGAATGCATGTCCTTAGAACATTTAATATAGCATAATAGTAGTCGTTATATATGGCGTACTTGGTATTCCAGCAATACTACTTTCGGTAAGCTTACAATATTTCGGACCCACTACTTGCACGATGTACGTTTATTCTTAGAACACTTTACCTTGCTTGTTACCTTATTTTAGCTGCGAAGTTTTTTTGATGCCAAGCGTCGTGCTTCATACCATGAAGAGGTTGTTTTAAATTATAGCTTCACTTTTGTAACCTGATATGATATAAACGCACATTCTTCTGTGCAAAATATAAGGTCCACATTTATCGTTCATTGCTAAAAGCATACTATTTCCGAAGATATGAAATGTTCTAAAATCCTGTGAAGCATTTCAGAATGACCTGAAATGCAGAGAAAACATTTCATATTCAATTCAACAACTTTCTCAATTATCGTTAAAAACAAGAACCTTTGCTCATTGCTTTAGTTTTTCACAGAGAGCAATTTTGTCACTACTAAGAATGCTATTAACATTATAAAACGTTAAACTGAATTAACAAGTGTTATGTGAAACAATAAGCTATTTTAGGAATATTTTAAAAGTTGTATAACAGAGAAGCAACTGAATGCAACATATAGGAATTTTAATATCTCTATTTTTAGTGCAGTGAGTAGAGGGAGTATTTCAATATATGATATATCGATTTTATTGAAAACTGTTTTATGTCACCTAAAACACTTTTAAACATCTTCCCGTACGTGACGTTGTTGGTGTATCTATGTACTTATTGCCTGTTTGTATGAGTGACTAGCATAGCTACAATATAAAAAGGTCGGCTAGGTACTAAAGTTGGCAATTAGTTCAGCGGGTCCTAATTAACGCAAATATTTTTCAAGGTCTCTGTTCTACAAACTGCTTTTTAAGGAACAGTAGAATTAATTTTTAAGTTTCTCAAAATAAAACACTACTTACATCACAAATTGTACATCTTGACTTTTCTGTGACAACTTACGAGGTCCCATTCATTTGAAATACTTCAGGCTGTTACAGCTGATATAATACTACAATGTTTTAATTGCGGTATATCGGATGGAATTTCACACTCATCTAAAACGATGCGCATCCTGCCCGCCACGGTAGCGTAGATGGTAGCGTGTCTGCCTCACGTTCAAGAGGTCCCGTGTTCGAATCTCGGACAAGGTGAGATACCTGGATAAGGTTTTCCGGGGGTTTCCCATGTTCTTGAAGAGGAATGAACGTCGGGTAGCCCTAAGCTCCATGGACCCTGGACACATTTGACCATCATTTCACCCAGTTCATTCATCGTCCGAAATGACTGAATGTTGGAGGACGTAAAATTAAAAAAAAAAAAAAAAAAAAAAAAAAAAAAAAAAAAAAAAAAAATCCCGACAGTCGCTTTAACTTGCTGTATACCTTCAACGAAAGTTGTCACCTGCAATGAATTTTCCAAATTAACCAAAAATGGATCTAAAATAAACTTTTGTAACATATACAATGTTTTAAGTGTCTCTGTTATTTATTTATTTATTATCCAATTTTTGGTTCCTATTTTACCCAAAGGTATAGTGGGAATATAGTTTACAAATTTATGAATATAATACAATATACAAAAATATAACAAATTCAATATCAAGCTGACAAACACTAAACATCAAGATGAATCATTTAGCTTAAGAAATATTTTGTTTAAGAAAGCCATGCAATATTGATAAGTTTTGTAATTCATCAGAATATGTGTAAGTGGTTTTGAGAAAGTGTAACCTAAGGATTGAAGCAATAATTCAAGTTCGTATCTTTCAAAACAGAAAAACGGGCAATAATATAAATTGTGAGGGACATCTTGAAGATAATTTCCACAAATACAATCACATGTGTTGGGAAATATAAATCCTTAGTCAAGGCACCACAATCACCTTTTAACCAGTATTAATTCCAGTCGTTGATGATAATCTTCTTTAATGTTTGCCTCACATAAGAAATAGGGCATAAAGCGTATGTCTCTGGAAGATCTGAAGTCGCAGTGCTCTTTGCAAGCTCATATACACGTTCATTTCCGGCAATCCCTACGTGTCCTCTGACCCATTTAATACACAGATGAGAACTACATACTAATTGACTTCTTATTTCAGCTGTAATAGGACTGTTGTTTTTCGTATCTTTCAAAGCTGCAATTGCTGCTTGTGAGTTACTGTAGAGGCGAGTGGTACATTGTAAGTTGTTGCACCATTTCACTGCTTCACGGATTGCTAATAATTCAGCTTGAAAATCTGAACGCTCCTTGGCAAGTCTGAACATGGAAGAATGGCATTCTATGGAGCGAGAGAATACCACAAACGCACATCCTACTTTAGCATTTTTATTAAGCCGTTCAGCTATCCGAGAGCCATCTGTGTAAATGGAGTACTGGTGGAATTCTGCTGCACAATCTTCAAGGAGACTAGAGACACCGGTGGCTGGATGAGAAGCTTGTTTAACTGGTTGTTCAAGTTGCAGTTGTGAAATGTGTTGTGACAAGGCTCGGCCATTTCTAATGTTGTTCTAATGTTATATACACCAGTAAGAAAGATGGGTTCAATATTAGCAATAATGAGCGCTGCTGGAGTGGTGATGCTGCGGTATCCTCGGATGATTTATAAGATGTATCCACGCTGAATCTGTAATAATTTAGTCTGTGCCCATCTCTTCTGAAAAATACTTTGTAATGCTCCTGCACAATAGAGAACCATAGGTTCAACCGCCCCTTTGTAAATTAACTTCAATAAAGATGAGTTTAGGCCCCATGTTGTTCTCGTTAAAGCAGTCAGTACGGTAATAAGTTTACTGGCCTTCCTGGCTACGTAACCAAGATGATTTCGGAACGTCAGACATCTGTCTAAAATAACTCCTAGATGCTTCAAATTATCCACTAATTTAATCTTTATATTGTTCATGTAAAGAGATAGTTCTTCCAAATTTCTTTTCTTACTGGCAAGCATAGCCAATGCCTTATTGGCATTGAAGTTCAATTTGTTAGCTACACCCTAGTAATGAATGATATGGAGGGCTTCATTGGCTGTCGTCTGTAACTTCTGAAAGGTTGTAGACTTAATAAGTAATAGCGCATCATCAGCATATGCGTAAAACTGGCAATTTTCTGGTAATCGTTGTGTTATTAAATCATGATATAGTAGAAGCCAAAAAACTGGGCTACAAATTGAACCTTGTGGACATCCACGAGTCATTTGTTTGATAACAGTTATATTATTAATACTAAGCTGACTATTTCGGTTGTGAAAATAGTTGGTTACAATCTTATATAGTTTGCTAGGACAACCTTTCACTTTTAACTGGTGTAGTATCTTTGGCCAACAGACATGGTCAAACACACCAGATATGTCTAATGAAATAAGCAGGCCTAGACTTCCCAGGTCTGAAGCCAAAATGAAGATCGCTAATGAGATTCTTGGAATCTAGATGAAAAAGTATGCGATCAATACTGAGCTTCTCTAAACACTTCCCTAATGGCGCCCAAATTAATCAAAAGGATTAAGATGCTGCAAAACCGAAAATCAAGGGGACCAGATAATATTCCTACTGAAATATTAAAGCTTGGGGGTGAAGCCATGATTCCCTATCTAATGCTCTTGTTCAACATGTCAATTAACAACTGTGCCTTACCGGAAGACTGGAAAACAGCTATTATAATTCCGATTTATAAAGGGGGTAATAAAACAGAAATAAATAATTATCGGCCAGTTAGTCTAACTTCAGTAGTATGTAAATTAATGGAGCATTTAATTGCAGAATATATACGAGAGGAGTTAGAAAATAAAAAGTGGTATAATGAAGCGCAACATGGATTTAGACCTGGGTATTCGTGCGAAAGTCAAATTACTTCATTATTTCAAGATTTGGCAGATGAGGTAGATGCAGGGGGAAGAACTGATGCAGTGGTAATTGACTTTTCTAAAGCTTTTGATGTAGTGCCACATAGTTTACTTATTTGTAAGCTAGCTAATACAGGAATTGACAAACGCGTAGTATTATGGGTTAAACATTTTTTGAAAGGGAGAACGCAAAAAGTTAAAGTAGGTAAAGAGCTGTCTGATAGTGGAACTGTTAGTTCGGGTGTGCCACAAGGCTCAGTACTAGGGCCTTTACTGTTTCTCATTTTTGTTAATGACATTGCTGTTAATATTAACTGCCAGATAAGGTTGTTTGCAGACGATTGTATCATTTATAATAAAATTCGGAATACAGTGCATGAAACCGCTCTTCAGGATGATTTAAATGAAATCTGTAATTGGGCTGCGGCTAACAAAATGTCAATTAATGCCAAGAAAAGTAAGTCGATTGTTTTTAGTAGAACTAAGGGCAAAATTATTGTTAACTATCACATGGGAGGGGTGCAAATTCCACAGGTGGACAGCTGCAAATACTTGGGAGTGTACCTGGCAAGTAATGCTGGATGGGACGAACAAGTAAATTCCACAACTAGGAATGCGTGGAAGGCATTACATTTCGTAATGAGAATATTGAAAAGGGGGAGCGCTAGATCCAGGGAAATTGCCTACAAGGCCTTAGTGCGGCCGGTTATGGAATATGGAGCAGCATGCTGGGACCCGTATAGAGCTAACCAAATCGATCCATTAGAAAAAATACAGAAGAGGGCAATAAAATTCATAAAAAGAGGCAAGTATTTTGGGCCTATAACAGGAGATGAGACTAAATGGGAGCAATTAAGAATTAGGCGTAAAAAACATAGGTTGGTAGCGTTATTCAAAGCTAATGCTGGTGTAAAGGCATGGGTGGAGGTTAATGTAAGGTTAGATAATCCGGATTATTATGGACGAAACGATCATAGGTATAAAATTAAGGGTAGAAGATACAGAACCGACGTAGGAAAATTTTCTTTTGTTAATAGAACCATTGAAGAATGGAATGAATTGCCTGTAGCAGTTTTTCAGGGCTGTCCCCTGTCGCTGAAAAATTTAGAAAAAATCTAGATGGTTTATAGTTTAACTTTTGAATTATAA
The DNA here is from genome assembly GCA_030765055.1 of Mantis religiosa. Taxonomy (NCBI): domain Eukaryota; kingdom Metazoa; phylum Arthropoda; class Insecta; order Mantodea; family Mantidae; genus Mantis; species Mantis religiosa. The sequence goes on from CM060953.1 coordinate 104,192,180, forward strand.
TGGTATATAATATGTAAATAGAGAAGTAATTAGATAAGTTTTAAGTGACCAAAGTAAAATAATATCATGTTTGTATTGTTTACTGTATTATTGTTGTAAATCTAGTATATGTAATTTGATCTGTATTCTTAACTCTGCCACCGGGTAGTACCCAATTGCAGTTAATAAATACATACATACATACAAAACAGGCAATAGGCTAATGAGACAGTAAGCAGACGTTGATGTAGTGTCACTCATAGGCTCGAGAATTATTTTTAATACAGCCGTTTTCCATCTATCCGGAAAAACACCAAGCACTAACCATTTTTTAAAAAACTTCGTTAAACAGTGTAGGATGTGAAAGGTGGATATTCTTGATTATATTGGCTGAAAGTCCACCTAGACCTGAAACTTTCCGGTCGATAAGGTTTAAGATGAAATAATCTACTTCTTTTGAACAAAAAAGGCAATCCTCTGTGGTGGCGGGTGCTGTATTAATTTCAGCACGGTTTAAGCTTTGCTGATCATTATCCGACGTGCCGTCAGAGAAAAATTTATTAGCCAATGTATCTGCAGTTTCTTTAGCAGTCATCGTATCTCATCTGCCAGTTTTCAGTGTTGTAAGTATAATATTAAAGCTTTTAAGATTTCTGGAATATTTATATGCCATACCCCATGGATTCACTTGTGTGGAACAGAAGGATTTCCAACTGTTGGCTTTCGCTTGTTTTATCATAGTGCCATATTCTGATTTCTCTTTTCGGTAAATCTCTTCATATTTCACTCGGAGAACATCACACTTCGATCGTTGAAATCTACGATAACAAGCTAGGACTCTTTAGTCATGATGGTGAGATCAGCATTCCACCAGCATTGTTTTAAAGGTGTATGTGAAAGCTTAGGAAGATGTTCACATAGTTTAATGATAATGTCCGTAAACTTATTAACAAAACTATTCAGCAATTCTGGGGGTATTAGCATTATGTAGCTGTTGAGACAAGATTTCAGAATGTTGGACTGTTGATCTCTGGAAATGAGACGACAATACATTTTTGTCCGGAATTTTCTTGTTAAGTACATCCCCTGTAAATTGCCACAGGTTTTGATGGTAGGGTTAATTTTAACTTCAATAAGGGCATGATCAGATAGGGAAGTGTATCACTAACTGGCCTGTCCGAAATGAAAGGTAATAAGTTAGAATTGCAGGCACCTGTGTCTATAAAGCTTGTAGTGTCACCACATCTGGATATAGGCTTATGCCCCTAGTTGAGGATGGTAAGATTGTTCATACAACAAAATTCGTAAAAAAGTTTGCCCCGTTCATCAATCTCAGGACTTGACCATGCAGAATGTTTAGCATTAATATCTCCTGTTATTAACAAATGGTGGTCTTTCCGTTTTGCACAGATTATTGTCAGTTCATCTATTATTTTATGAAGATCCTTGTCACAGTAAATGTTACAGATATACACATTAAACTGTTGGATACTTATGTTTACAAGAACTATATCGGGGATAGAAAATTCTTGTTGCGTGAAAATGTTTCTATAATTTGATGCAATAGCAACAAGGTGTCTTTTAGAAACGTCCAATGATTCATAAACTGTGGAGCAAAAGCCAGCCACCTTATTGTCATAAGTATTAGGTTCCAGTATACAGAGAATCTGTACCTCCGAGTTTTGCGAGTGCATAAAGTTGCTGTTAATTAATAGTTCTTATGTTGGCACAAGAGACCTATGTAAATTCTGCTGGAAAATTGCAATTTCAGCCATAATTGATGCTTGCTTTCATTAGAGCAATAATTCTCTTATAGGCTGGGCACTCGACAGAAGTTGTTGCATGTTTATGAGCCGAAGGTATAAAAAATTTTCTGTTGGACATTTTTCTATTATTTTTTTGCAGTTTAAACATTCTGATTTATTTTTGGGGAAGAATGCTTTATCATGTTCGTCAGTACACTCCTAATAACATTTGGAAGACTGGCAATCAGTGGCAACATGTCCAAAACCTAAGCATTGGAAGCAACGAACTACAGGTATATAACGTTTCACCGTACAGCGACTGAAACCGATGTAAAGTTTGCTTTCACCCATCACAGCCTTGTAGATTCCCGACGAAACCTCCATCACGGCATGTTTGGTACAACCATTCTTAGATGCCCGAACAAACAACTTTTTCAGATGTTCTGAATCATCCAGTAGGCGCTGTTGGATTATTGGGTTCTGATTCACATTGGCTTCTATAATTTCCTCTTCTGAAAGATAACCTTCTATCCCATGTATTATCACTCGAGCGTTGTATTTCGCTGGAATTTTGGCTGATAAGTTTTTCTGGTCTTTAATTTTTTCCAAGAAAGCATGGCAGTTGTACCAGTCGAAATTGCTTTTACTAATTGTATAGTTTGTTCAGAGTCTTTCACATCTTCAGGATTTGTGGGAGAAACTATCACTATATTTTTTTGTATATCTTCATTAACTTCTGTAGTTTTCACGGTTTACACTGCTGTAGCTGAAGCATAAGATTGTCTCGGTACCTGAGCACTGGTGTCCTGTGACTTAGTAAGATCTTTGAAATTGTCCATAGTAGACTTCACTATTTTAATGGAGTTCAACACTGTTTCACAACACTTCTTTTAACCCCTACGATCACTATTTAAAATGTTTATTATTGAGTTTATTTCCTCTATAACGGAGCTATGAAGATTTAGCACATCTTGATTCACTGCAATCTTGTTTCTCAATTCTCTATTGTGTTTCTTAATTCTCTATTCTCTAAGTGTCTCTATTACTCACCCATTTCTCACATTCTCACAAAAAGAACAATATATTAAGGTCAGCATATGGTGGACACGCCTTTGAATATCGGGATATTTTTATTTATTTTTTGAGCTTAAAATACTGCAATAATCATATGTATAAGCTCTTTATCTGAATAAAATTGAAGTACATACAAGTGTAAGTGTATGTATAATAATGAACCATAGTGCGGACAAAAAGGTGACAATAATCTGCCATACAAGATGTTTCTACATAATTTATCCCAGTTCATAAAGGATAGGATCAAAGATAATAAACAATTTTATACCAGAAAACACTAAACAGATACATTTTGAAATTTTTATATCTGATTTTGTACACGTCTGCATGCAGAAGCAGAAGCAATCGTGCTAAGATTTTTCAAATAAATTGAGAAACATTGTTCTGTGCCCATAATATTTAATACTGAATGCAGGAGTAAACGCGTGCGTGGAGCTCAATATCGTGCAGGATACGTAGACATTTATACTTCTAAAATCCAATGCCTGAGACTCGAATTACGAAACTTTGGATTTCTTATCTGGTGCTCTTCCTCTGCGTTACAGTGGTTAGATATGCATGCACTCGTGGAAATTTGTATTAGATTCAAGTATCCCGATAAACCTTCACCGTGATCTCAAAATTTCGTAGTCACATTAAAATATAACTAGTAATATTGAAGTGAATTTAATTTCTTGCATTATAGTTCACTATTTTTGCTTTGGCTGAGACCTTTGACGACAAAAGGTCAATGATGCGTGGTTCGATGCGGCTGCTTCCATTTCTCAAATCTGATTTTGTGCTCACAATGGGAGTGATTAATGGTAAATGTGCAAGTTGAATTACTGACTTCATTTGTATACAAAACTCTGAAACCCCAGTCATTCTCATTAAAACTTTCTTCCAAAGTCCCTTAACAGGATAAAGGTGCGAATGCAGTAGCGCCAATTATTTTTTCTGTGTAAGAACTTCAACTGAAGGCGCAATTAACAAGCCTAAGGACTTATTTCCAAATATACGCATTGTTGGACATGATGTATGCATCAACGACAAAGTTTGCGACTGTTTCTGAGTTAAGGGAGTCAAGTTTGTAACCTAAAGCAGAAAGTCAAAAGTTTCTCTTGTCAAACAGCACCCATTGGCATTTTTACATCCTCCTTTTGTTCGCTTACCTAGGGACTGCGTTAGGCTGAACTATCTCACTACCCCAAACTTTGTTAACACATCCTTCCTACCATTGACAGAAAGTTGAGAGAAAACTGTAATATGTAAGTGTGTGTTCCAGTTCAACGTTTTGGTTCACCCACTCACATACAATGTGTTTTGTCGATTTCACCACGATATCGTAGATTTACCGGCAAAGCGCCAGAAGCGTTGAACGTGCAGGAATAGAGGGAAGTCCAATATTCCTTATGTAATATAAGATAAAGTGTGTGAATACATGTCTTGTACGGAAATCAGCTTCAGTTACCTAACTGCAACTAACATTCCAATTTCATCGTTTAATCTCTATTGCAATATGTTTCCTTCCCTATAAATCAGTCTGATTTAGTTGCATTGTTCTTTGCAGCACCAGAAGCTGGAGGCATAGAACTAGGTACTGTAATTTCGGAAAGATGATGAGTGTTGACGTAGCAAGTACAAAATCTATGATTTTGGAAATGGTGTAACATTAATGTTAAGACAGGTAGAGTTTTAGTGTATATGCGTTTCCTTTTGTTATACAAAAGTTAATAGGTAGAGGAGGTATTACATTCTACTTAAAATGTCCATAGTGAGATTTTACCGTAAAAATGTAATGATACTCCAGAATACATAAATTAAGACATTTCTGAAAAGTATAGTGGCTGACCTAGCGTGGCAGTTTTGAAAAGCTGTAAAACGCCATAAACACGTGAGAAGTGTATGTGACACTAAATAGATAGTCATGAAACCTTTCTCACCTGCAATAAAAAGAAAAAGGTACTGGTAAACAATATGACATGTCTTAAAAGCATGCGAAACACAAAATACCCATAGCAGCGACAGTAATACGCAGCCTTCCCAATCAGCTTAAACGGGTCGGAAATTCCTATTCCCAGTTACCAGGGTCCAAGGGTCCAGGAGAGTGGGGAATACATAGCTTCAATGTCCAAAATAACTTTAAATAATCTGAAAATATGCCAAATATTTCTACGATGAATCCATGATCTTCCAAGTGATGCGTAATTATGATGAAATTAATGAAGAAATACTCATATAATTACCCCAAACTCATGCTTTTTACCCGACATGTTATAGAAAGTATCCAGAATGCCCTGAAAGTGGCTAAAATATATACGGTGGCTGACGAACCGCAATAAAGGTATCGAAATATGCGTATCATAGCACAAAGTAAAGAAGAAGAAGATGCCAATTTCTAATGAAAATGCTTGGAAATACCATTGAGATGGATCAAAATGATCTCAAAAGTGCCTAAAAGACCACTTAACGATTAAAAGGAACACTAAAATGCACAAAATAGAATACTAATGCCTAAAAATGTCCTGAAAAGTAACGCAAGACCCTACCAATGCTTGAAATACCTTCTTAAGACGGTCCGGATTATCCCTGAAGATGTCGCAAATACCCGTATTAGTGTCTATGTAGCAATAAAAGTAACTAAAATAGCATCAAACAACCATGAAATGTTCCAAAATTGTCTAGAAGTGTGCTTAATAGGTAATTCCAATACTTGAAATGTCTAAAGTCGTTCGAAGATATCTTCAAATCACAGAAAATTGTGTACATAAGGGGTGTAACCCAGGTTAGATTAGACGACAAGAGGATAGAATAGATGATGGAAACATTAGCTTAGTTAAGGTAGTAGAATTATTAAGTTAAAATACACAATTACGAAATAAAGGGGTTGTTAATGAGTGTACAGCAATGCCAATATTCGCAAAAGAATGGTCCTCTAACTATAACTGCGAACGTTTGTACTGCAAGTGTGTTAAACCTATACTATTTAATTCAAAATATGTAGACAGCAATATCCATATTTGAGTAACGCAAAATAACAAATGTGACCTTAAAAAGGAAAATTGATCTGAGCTATTGAGCTATTTATTTTTTATACCTGACGATTATTTAAAAGATAGGTAATTTCATTATAAATATGTGATCTAACCAAAATTTCATTTTGATATATGCTCTCCACTCATAAATATTATCTATCGTTTTTACTTCTTGGGGGAATAAGCACAGCAAAAGGCTCATAATTTTTTTGGGAAATTTGGATATGGAACTTTTGGATGAATGCAATCCTGCCTCCAAGCACTTAATACTTTTTCGTACTTGTGTAGTATTGAATAAGTAAACATTAAGGTATTTTACACTTGCCATGCTACGTACTTTTGTGAAAGGAAATAGTTTATCGTATTTATTTGTCCATAAGGTAGGAGCATGAAATAAAAATTGTCCTTGATAATGTATGTAGATATAATGTTTTATCAATGTAACTATAATATGCATTCCACAAGATGAGTATGTGCAAACTTTGAAAGTAATTATGTCCTTTTAATTGATAAAAGCGAGATCAGGTAAAGTTAGGCTACATTATATACCAGGTTCGGGCAATACTTGACTCTCTATAATTAATAGCTGACAAAGCATTTTGAATATGCACCAATAGGTTAAGATCCAATGTTCACCTACATATTGCAAGCTCTGCCTCTTCCAAATCGAAAAGGATCCATATAGGTGGATTCATTCATTGATCCATTTTGGATTTCAAATCCTAAGATTCCTTCATCCTTACAAATGAAATTAACAGGCATCCGAAACTACTTACGACATTTTGCTAAATTGAAGGTGTATTTTGAGTCATCTCTTTCTCCTATTTAAGCCTTCGGTTTCCGAAACTAAAAATATGGCAAGGCTAGTGAATAGATTAACATTCCATAGAGATTTTTGAACTTTTTCTCATCCATGAATATTATTAAGAACAAATTACGTTCAACTATTACATATGCGCATCTTGATAATAGCAGTACACTTATTCTGTGCACATAGAATGTGTGTAGTGTTTAACGCCCACTTTTACTACATACGGCACCGCAGGTGGTGACACTGATGATAGGTGAGATGAAAATGGAGCATCGGTGGAATGAGATGGTGGGGAAACCGGAGATCCTGGAGAAAACCCGCCCCAGCGCCGTGTTGTACACCACAAATCTATAGACGAATTATACATAATATTGTAAAGTTTTAAATGAAAATAAAGTAAAAAATACGTATTAACATTGTGGTTATTATATTATATAGGGGAAGTTAAAATATGATCGAACCCACTCGCAGCATTTCAGTACTGCGCGAGACAACCATCAGTCACCGGGGAACTTACGCCGGCAAGCCGGACTAATATCTTATAGCAGATGCTGGAAAGGTTGACCTGCTCTCAAAGAGGCAGCATATTTCATGTAAATATTCTTGCTCACTCTCCGAAGCTCAGCAGCAGGTATTGTTGTGATTTGTTGTATAATGTTTCCGCTATGTTCATATATATGGACATTGGAACGATACACATCTTTTGAAACTAAGCCCTATTGCCACACTCGTGTGCAAGCATTAAAGCCCGCTAAATGCATGAATTATTGTAACAGGTTTTTCCAATCCGTATAAAGGGATTTTACTGATCCGCAGCTTTTAACTTGCATGTATGAATTCTGGTTTCCTTTTGAACTGGACGTTTGAATACTCGAGCCAGTGATACTGAGCTTCGGAATAGCTACTGGATGAAACATTCATTATGGTTAGAATATTTGAGCGTTGTGAGCGATAAGTGCTGGAAGAACGAGAAATAATAAATGCAGAGCGATATCAGAGGTTAATTCTAAGGCAATTTTTCAACCACTTGACAGTAAAAGAGAAATTATGTGGTTGAATCCAGCGATATTCTTCAAAAGCACATAGGGCTGTTGAATCATTAAATGCAGTAAGAGAGGTGTTTCATAACAGAAAAATTTGTGTTGATTTGTGGCTCCCTAGTTCTCTTGACCTAACGAGTTGTGGCGTCTATTAATGCGGTTCTTTAAAAACAAAGTGTACCGTTCCAATCCTCGCACACTAAAGGATCTTAGGGAAAACATTGTACAATAAATCACAAGGATACCTGTTGCTGAGCTTCGGAGAGTGAGCAAGAATATTTATGAGATATGTTGCCTCTTTGAGAGCAGCTACACATATCCAGCATCTATTATAGGGCAAGGAGTCCAGTTCGCCTTTGCGGCTTAAGTTCCCCGGCAATTGCCGACCGTCTCGCGCAATAGAGGGTGGGTTCGATTATAATTAAAATACTCGGTATATTTTAAAATAAGACCTGAAGCTTCCTGGTGACGAATATGCTGACTTTCTTCTCGGGCAACAAGCCAAGTGAAAAGACGAGTAAATATCGACGTTTCGGGAGTGTGCATCGCTCCCATCATGAGGATATTTATAAAATGTTATAACCACAAATGAAACATTGGATATAACACCAACTTAAACAAATACAAAACACTATCAAAATTCGCATTACTGAACAAAAGACTGTTTTCAGTAAATTAAATGTCAGGTTAGTAGATGGCATGAGTATAGAAAATTGTGACAAATAAACGTAACTACTTTACTTGATTATCAAGCTGTATTAATCTTTGCTTCTTAAATCGACGGATTTCCATTTCTAAGGCCGGTTTCCAAGAGGAGCTGAACTGAAATCCAGCATCGCCAAAGCCTCCTTAATTCTCCGCTCCCAGTAACTGTTGCATATTGCCAAGATGGTCGTCTTCCGAAAATTGGCTGCATGGTCGTTATGGAAACAATGCTCCCATCATCAGGATATTTTATAAATATCCTGATGATGGGAGCGATGCACACTCGCGAAACGTCGATATCAAATCGTATTTTTACCTGCATGTTGCCCGAGAAGAAAGTGATAAGTTTAGTTTGGTTCCTCCTAAAATATCTTATGTATGTATCTTATGGCCATTTTTGCGATAAACACAGTATAATTCAGCTTTGTACTACTTACAGACTAGAATAATGAGATCTTAGTTAAGAAAGAGCTTCCAAGTCTAGCATAAGGAAAGATATAAAATGTTCTGCCTTCAGAAAACTTTTCTCGAGTACTCGCTTGTTTCATATCTGTACTTCTACGTTACTGTTCTGTTATATTAATGAGCCTACGATGTTAAGGACTCATCTAACACGCTGCAGTCCCTTGGCTTAATCGACTGTAGCAACACTTAACCGCTATGCAACAAGGAGTCGTTAAATGCATGAAATGGCTCCCAGCAGACTCCTCCAGAAACAATTTAGTTTATTGTGCAACTTATAGCAAACTTTGAAAACAGAAATAGTGCAGAAACACTGCAAAATAAAAAGAAAGGTAGAAACCGTGTTTCTTATGTAAAATTTAATTGTGATCATTACCATCTACTTTAAAATGTTATGAAACAGGGAAAAATCATTGTATTTTTTCACAGTATTTAGAACTGACGATTAATTTAATAATTGTCAGGATGGTTGAATAAAGTTAGCTTTAATATATTAACTCAACTAAACTTTAATAGAGTTCATGCATGATAATATGATCTGTATATTAATAAAATAAGGGGGCTAAACGGACATTTTCTGGTTAACTGTAGGTACATGTTGTATGTATATGTGCAGGTGTGTAATAACTTGTGTTTTGCCTACCTGGTTTATACCTCCTGTCAAGGCGGAGAAATCCACAATTAAACTACTTGAAATGATAAATAACAGTAAAAGTCTAACGTTGTAATTAGTCACGAAGTTGATACATTTACACGTTACAGGAAATGTGTTGTATTATAGTGTATTACTAAGGATATTAAGTATTCTTTTCGATATTTATAAACTCCTTCAACATTCAATAATATTTACAGAAAAGCGATATTAATGTCCAACGAGCAGTACATAAGTGAATATAATAAAATATTAATGGTTTAATGTGCTAGACACAGTTTATATATTGGTACTAAAATGACAACATGACGTTGCTCTAAACCAACGTTTTATGTCACTATAATCCTTAGCCCAATGCTAACTCTCAATTTCATGTTTTGCAAATGCACAGAGCAAACACGTATCTTACCGTAGCATTGTCCTTTTTGTGCCTCTGTCGTGCTGCTTGTAGCTTTTAGGCGCTCACTAAACCTAATGTACACAGACTGGACTCATGCCCACTGGTTGCTAATTTCTCAGGAAAATAAATCTTGCTTGCCGATTCTAACAACTTTCAAGAAACTTTGCCTTTCACTGCTGTGCTGACATATTTACACACAGCTGCTCTGACCAACTGATTCACAACACTCCGATACTTATTGGTCACCTCGTAACTGGAACTGGACTGAACGCAGGGCTGGTTTCAGTGCTTCGTTTTATATCAGCGGGTCACGAAAGAAATACTCTTGAATCCGAACTCTCTCGCAAATAAGGAATAGAAAGAACATTGTCGTAGTGGATCGCACTAAAGCAAACCATTCTGGAATGCATCAGCGGGCACAGTATGAAGGGTTCGTCAACCAGCCGCTTTTCCTAAATGTTCCATTGTTTTTGCTACTCTCGCGGCAAACAACAGAAAAGAATGGAAGGGCTGACACACTTAATTCCTTCACGGTAGATATGACAATTCTCGTATTTATGCTTATTAATATTTATTGGTTGATTGGTATGTAATGCCGTCTGATGCACTTGATCATGAACCAACAGGTTTTATTTCTGCTTATCCCTTTCAACGTGATTCAGTCTGATAATAAACTATTACATGTCACTCTATTACCAAAATGCAAGAATAATGGAATAAATTAATAAAATATTTCATATTGGCTCAGTTGGTGGAGCACCTGTCTGCTGTGCTAGAGGTCCCGCGTTCAATGCCACGCTAGGGTGCGGATTTTTCTCCAACCAAGATAATTCCTCATCTTCCACAGAGTCTGAAAGAATGAATGAGAGTGCAAATGTGTGCGTGATCTAATGATTAAAACCCAACGAATACGAGTTAACACCTCCGATACGTTCCAAAGGAGAACGGCCGCCGATATGAGCATTGCAGTTAAAGGTTAAATGGAAAAAATAGAAAAAAATACTTCATATTTAATTATATTGACTTAGCTTCTGAAAATCTTGAAGCACATGAGTACAGACTAGTTTTACTACAACCACTGCATGATTTGTTTCAGTTTTCCTTTGATTTCATCAGCCTATATTAATCTGAAGAGCGACCAAAGTTAATGATTTTTAAAGATTTGTAAAATGTAGAGATAAACATATGAGGCAAATGTACTTGTAGTCCAACACTTGGGTTTACAAATTATGCAGCTGAGTGTTTAGTGAGGTTACTCAATAACAACGTACTATATATACACTCCTGGAAATGGAAATAAGAACACATTGACGCCGGTGTGTCAGACCCACCATATTTGCCCCGGACACTGCGGGAGGGCTGTACAAGCAATTATCACACGCACGGCACAGCGTACACACCAGGAACGGCGGTGTTGGCCGTCGAATGGCGCTAGCTGCGCAGCTTTTGGGCACAGCCGACGTCAGTGTCAGCCAGTTTGCCGTTGCATACGGAGCTCCATCGCAGTCTTTAACACTGGTAGCATGCCACGACAGCGTGGACGTGAACCGTATGTGCAGATGACAGACTTTGAGCGAGGGCATATAGTGGGCATGAGGAAGGCCAGGTGGACGAACCACCGAATTGCTCAACACGTGGGGCGTGAGGTCTTCACAGTACATCGATGTTGTCGCCAGTGGTCGGGGGAAGGTGCACGTGCCCGTCGACCTGGGACCGGACCGCAGCGACGCACGGATGCATGCCAAGACCGTCGGATTCTACGCAGTGCCGTAGGGGAACGCACCACCACTTCCCAGCAAATTAGGGACACTGTTGCTCCTGGGGTATCGGCTAGGACCATTCCCAGCCGTCTCCATGAAGCTGGGCTACGGTCCCGCGCACCGTTAGGCCGTCTTCCGCTCACGCCCCAACATCGTGCAGCCCGCCTCCAGTGATGTCGCGACAGGCGTGAATGGAGGGACAAATGGGGACGTGTCGTCTTCAATGATGAGAATCGCTTCTGCCTCTGTGTCAATGATGGCCGTATGCGTGTTTGGCGCCGTGCAGGTGAGCGCCACAATCAGGACTGCGTAAGACCGAGGCACACAGGGCCAACACCCGGCATCATGGTGTGGGGAGCGATCTGCTACACTGGCCGTACACCTATGGTGATCGTCGAGGGGACACTGAATGGTACACGGTACATCCAAACCGTCATGGAACCCATCGTTCTACCATTCCTAGACCGGCAAGGAAACTTGCTGTTCCAACAGGACAATGCACGTCCGCATGTATCCCGTGCCACCCAACGTGCTCTAGAAGGTGTAAGTCAACTACCCTGGCCAGCAAGATCTCCGGATCTGTCCCCCATTGAGCATGTTTGGGACTGGATGAAACGTCGTCTCACGCGGTATGCACGTCCAGCACGAACGCTGGTCCAACTGCGGTGCCAGCTGGAAATGGCATGGCAAGCCGTTCCAAAGGCCTACATCCAGCATCTCTACGATCGTCTCCATGGGAGAATAGCAGCCTGCATTGTTGCGAAAGGTGGTAATACACGGTACAAGTGCCGACATTGTGCATCCTCTCTTGCCTCTGTCTATGTGCCTATGGTTCTGTCAGTGTGATCATGTGATATATCTGACCCCAGGAATGTGTCAATATAGTTTTCCCTTCCTGGGACAATGAATTCACGGTGTTCTTATTTCAATTTCCAGGAGTGTATTTAAAACACTAACGAAATTTTAATAAAGGACGGAGTAGGTAAACGATGTACCTAAAATTAAAAATAGAAAAGTTCAACTGTTAAGGCGTAACATCATAAAACTGCACAAGATAAATATTATTAATTACATCTTCTGTAAAAGCAGCAGGAATTGAAGATATTAATGACCTATGGACATCTTACCCAAAAGATTTACTTAGGTAAATATACCCACAATCTCAATATAGGTGGATTTTAAAGCTGCTGAGAATATTTAGCCCTACATATCCATTTCAAACCTTTAAGTAATAAGCAGAAAGATATATTCTATTTTAAACAAGCATTTTAAAACCCTTTTGCTTAATTTATGATTTCACGAAATATATCCAAATATAATAATGCATTTTTTAAAAAAAAAATGAGTAAACCTTTATAAATATAAGGCAAATGTCTGTTTGTCACGACCACAGTGTTTCTTCTAGATGTTATAAAATGTTCTTGAACAGTAAGTAATGCTGTTACCTATGAGGAAACTCATTTTAAAATGTGTGTACTCTGGATTTTATCTGTTTGCAACATCTTTAATTGTTTTTACAAGAATTTGGAAGGTGCTTAATATTGTGATGGGCAACGAACAAGAATAAGGTGTTTTTTTTAATTTATGTCCTCCAACGTTAAGTCATATCGGACGATGAGTGGAATGGATGAAATGATGCTCAAATGAGTCCGAGGTCCATGGAGCGTAGAGCTACCCAACATTCGTCTTTACAGGATAAGGGAAACAAGAATACGTATTTGGATATTATAGTGCAGGAGCAATCTATGGTCATGCAGTACACTATTGAAGTTGCACACACATGCACCTAGAAACTCGAGTGCTGGAATTATTCAGCCGCAGTTCCTAGGTACGCAAGTCTATTTTTGGTTGTGCATGCTGTGGTATGATGTCATTCCTTAAGTGTGCTAGCAAATAACGCAGGCAGTCGTCAGTAGGGCGTTATTGGTATAATTTACGTAGTGAAATACAGGGAAAGTCCGCCACAGACGTTCCCATTGGTTGCAAGCAAATGCGTTAATTGACAATTTAAATTCGTGTTAAATTATAAACGATTCTTGAGTTGTAGCGTAAGAAAGAATGCGCGCACAAATGTGATAAATTTTAAAGCTTAAGCCTACTGAGAAACATAGCTTAAAGCAAGACTTTGTATATCCATTGAGTAAGTGAACGAATGCCCACTTAACCACCTATAGCTTTTAGAGTACAAAATATTTTGCGAGGAATTTAAATTGAAATGCTTACCAAATCGTTATGAAATCGTTGCATTGCAATCATGATGCAATACAGAATTTCTTCAACGTGTGACAAAACTTTGATCCATTTAATTTATTTCTAAATCACTTAAAATATTTATGAAACTTAGGAAATACTTATGAAACTGGGTTGATAGAAGTAGTTTTGAGTATTGCATTTGTTGTCATATTTGGACATTTTAAAATTTTCTAACGGCTGAAACTTTCCAAAATATAAACTTTCGGAAATTCCATATAATTATCAACTTTCCTACCTTGTACGCAGCCGTAAAACCAGCATAAGTACAAGTGCTCACAAAATTAAATATTATGTATTAGTCCATCAAAAATATGCCACATATATTGAATGCCTACCCACATTCAATCTCGGATGCATAAAGTTTAAGAAGTAGGTATATTACAAGGCCGCAGTGGTATACAGCTTTTAATTCATTTCTGGTTTATAAATGATGTACGTAAAGTAAACAGATAAATAAAGAAACAAGAAGGTCAGTAAATCTAAGAATAATAAGCTTCCTTAGAAGTTAGTGGCACCAATCTAGAGCTGGACGTTTAGTTGTCAGAGTATAGTCTCCTTCATTATTGTATATAGTGGTGAGTTGACTAACAAATATTTGGGATTAAAGTATGTCTGAAATTAAGGCGAGAAAGCATTAAGTTGGATTTTTTTAAACAATAAGCTGCATATGCAACTTTATTTTATAATTTTAAGACCTTCTATTTGCCGTCCAGTATTCAAAACAATACGGAACCCTCAAGGCAAAATATGTGCAGCAGCAGATCATTGTTCCTTCCCTGCACTTCTATCAGACTACTCCACATTTTATTACTCCGGAATATAGGAATCTCAAACATAAGAGGTTGCCTCGGTATTTTCGGAATGTAATACATTAAGAATGTATTAGAATTCTGTCGAAGACTAAACTATATAGGAAAGTTCGGCTCACCTTCTGTTCATTTACTTGAATCCGCAACCTTTGGCATTCCAGAGCACCCACCCCTACAGACTTCAAGGCAACCAGTTCAAGCGGGCTCAACAACTTTCTCTACGACCTCTGTTTGAAAATCAACATGATATATCTTCCCCGCTACCTGCTATTCAGTAAAGTTTCTGATCCAGCTTAACATTCACTAACCAATGCTTGTAAGCTGGTTCTTAGTAGTTAAATTTTGCATTTAATTAAACGCACCTTTTCTAACCATTCTCTCAGTTTAATGTCCTAACTGAGTGAAACAATGCCTGCAGACAAGAGATCCTGAACACACACTAAATTATCTACATGCATAAGTACTAACATTGAGCTCTTCAAAACAACTTAGTTAAATAAAACGGTATTTCTAAACGACTTCAAGTTTAAATATTCTTCTCGGATATTAACAGAGGTCGAATCCTACTCCACCTCAAAATAACGAGTGAGATAGCACCACAGTATGGTGTTCGACTCACATTTGCAAGATCGCAGGTTTGATCCTCGATTGCGCAATATGGTTTAGTTACTTAGGCCAATATTGGGCTGCTTGTTCTTCCACAACAATTTGCCTTTACTCCATTGCATTATGCTGCAGGTTGCTCCCAGGCTTGTGGTATAGATGGCTCCGAACAGATTGCTAGCTTATTTGCCTATTTAAAATACTGATCTGGATGCTTGGAGTACTGTGTAGTTGCTGTTCACACTTGACGGAATGTCTGTCAACTCCAAAACCTGTGTTGCTGGTTGGCCTTTCTGAATAACTCTCTGTATGCCATGCCATGCCATGTGGTGCTGACTGGCTGTATATAGCCAGAAGGTTTTTGCTGCGTGCCCACCCGTTAAGGGTACGCGCGTATTTATAGCATGTCCAGCCTGCAACGCCGTGGTTCCTTCACTTCATCTCTTCGTCCTGGAGGTTGCTGGCGTCTATAGACCTGACTGCAAGTGGCTTTGCCATGTCTATCCCTTACACATTGTCACTTAGAAATTCAATTTCAGGGGGTCACTGGAAGCCTGGAAGTGCTCTTGTGTGTAGGTATATGTGTGTGCCAGAGAGAGAAGAGAGAGAGAGAGAGAGAGAGAGAGAGAGAGAGAGAGAGAGAGAGAGAGAGAGAGAGAGAGAGAGAGATGGCAGCGTAAGTCAAGAAGGTGAACGCATACATACTTACATTTCTCTAATGTGCATCCGCAATTACATCGCATCTTAATGTTCGTACCTTGTTTTCTTAAGGAAATAAATTCTAGCCATCGTAACCTCTCAGCACTTATTCATTATGAATCAATATTGAATAAATTTTTATTTGTTAATTTTTAACAGATTTCTTTAACATTCTTTATTCAACACCACTTGTTCTCACGAGATTTAAATTTTGTGAATAAAAGCAATGATGTAATTAAATATTAAATCTACCTCGCTTTATGTAATAAAGTGTTTTTGTAAAATTGGAATGCTCACTACTGTTTATTGTTAATTATAGCCTTAATATTGTTTAATTTATGAAGATGAAATTGTAAATGTGTGCTGAATACAACCGGGCATTTCTGGTTGTTTATCCATGGCTTATCTGAAAGTCATAGATAGTAACATAGTTCTTGAAAACAAATTTAAACTAAAAATCATGATTAAGTCCTTCAGTGAATAAGGCATGGAGTGAAACACTGATATTCTGTTAGACACGGTAAACCAAAATCCCTGACTCCACTCTATTTGAAACAGGAGTATACAAACATCTAACAGCTCTCGGCCAACGCGCTGGATTCTCTTACGTTGTCTGATGGACAGCAATCACATAAAAAGCAAACAACACCTGTAATCGTTTTTGTCCCTCGATTTCTATATACTCCACTCTAGCATTTTCCTCAGAAAAATTGCAAAGCTGTTAGTTTCTGCCAGGAAGTACACACACTTACAATCATGGTACGAAGACTCTTTATCATAACTGTAATAATTTTGTATTAATTTCTTCCAAATCTAACATTTTTCAATAAAATTTCTTTAAAAAATGTTATTGGTAAAATCTTAAACTGATACTTTCAGTTGCCAGAAAGATGTTTGCTGAGGATAGACGGAAAACAGCTAAAGCAACTCATAATATGCTTTCTCTACTGGAGCTCTCGAATAAAAATGCAAATATCTATAAACATTAAATTTCAATGGAGTATATTTTAAATGCGTCACAGGGAGATTTTATCCTAAATACAAACTGTGTCTTGAAAGTACAGCTTCCATTATATATTGTCGCGAACCTGATCGCGATAGCGGGGCTTGTGCACACAAAAAGTCTGGAGATAAAGAATATGCGGGAAGAAAACATGATACCGCGAGATAAAAGACCTGCCGGCACCGATAGGGTTACGCTTCTGGAAGGTGATAGAACCTTCGATTCCTGTTTAGTCCAGAAATATCTTGAGTTTACGAAATAGGTATTTAAGGACGTGACGGCTCGCAAAGTGAGTAGTTGTAAAGCAGAGTGAGTTGTGAAACAGTGTTGTGAAATGAGAGACAGCCAGCTGTGTTGTTGCAACGAGAGCT
Organism: Mantis religiosa; assembly: GCA_030765055.1. NCBI lineage: Eukaryota > Metazoa > Arthropoda > Insecta > Mantodea > Mantidae > Mantis > Mantis religiosa. The sequence goes on from CM060953.1 coordinate 104,209,560, forward strand.
AAGGATGTAATCTGCTGTCACTGTTTGTTATTGTGATCGACCTTGGTAGACTGATGGTGTATGTAACGTAATGCTGCTGTAATCTATAAGAGTATTTCTACGAAAATAAAGGAGGATTTTAATTTCTACAACTCAGCCTTTTAATTCTACGAACCCACAAAGTCACAATATTGTTTTTTCAGTATCACATATAACACTAGCTTAGAATATATTTGATGAGAAGAATAATAGCGTGAATTCTCTATAAATAGCTTGTGAGATTTAGTCCATTATATTTCTGTTTAGAGTACTCTATAATATAGGTAAACTATGAGAAACATACAGAAACCTACTATAGATAAATTAAAATACTTTTAAAATAAAATTAAACTAACTGTATAAACTAAAAGTTTTGATCTCTTAAACCTATGTAAGGGTTACGCATGCCATATGAAGGCCAGTGTCTAGCAATTTACATTTTAGCACTTGTTTGTCAGCCTAGAACTCCAATAGGTTGCTAAAACAGAAATGTATATTGAAACCGTTTCTGAAGGTAGCCTTTACAATCAACAGAAGGTATGAAGGAAGTGAAACTTTCTTTAAACATTTATAGAACACATACGAAGAAACTTGTGAAGTTTTTGATTCACACGACTTCCTCTATTTACATCAGCTACAGTTTTAAAGAGAATTAACGTATTGTCAGCTGAAAGCTTGAGGAATGCTTGGGAAGTTATCAGATTTTAAAATTTGTTCATTTAATGTTTATTTCCGTGTCTTGGCTTGCTTGCACATTTTCCACAGCACCTGAAGTCCTTCTTTTTGCGGATTTTATTTTCTGATCCATGAGAACAGCTTAATGCGAAATTTCACATGACATCAACTTCCTATTTGCCCATATCAACCCCGACCAGTTGTTCGAATGCTCAAACAGCATTCTTTGTCAGAATCGACGTATTTGGTACTAGAGACGCCAAGTTGGGAGAAACGGTATTTAAGGGATGCTTAATTCTGTCAGTGAAGGACTGTCTTCGACTTGGTAGCTTGAGGGCAGACAGGTTAAAGCACGTCGCATCCTTAACGTCCACGACACGTCACCCTCAAGGTAAGCCAGAATGGGAATTTGTTTAAGTATGTAGTTGCTGTTACCATTTCACCCCTAAGCTTCTTCAATGCTTTGGGAGTATTTTGTAATTAACATTAGTACATAGAGTTACCCTTAATTATTAAGTAGATAGTAACATATGGTGTAATCGTCCAAAATTGCATTTCTATAGCGTAACAATCTATGATTGCTAATAACGTCACCAATTAATGTTACATTATTGTAGCCTTAACCATTTAGTTGTTTCTTATTACTAGGTAGAATTTTCAAATATTTTATCTATAGGCAAGTGGTTCATCTTGTGGCCTTGCACATAATCTTGGCGTTTTATGAATGTGCTTCATTCTACTGTGTTCTTCTTATACTTCCTACAAATCTTTAAAAATGTGTAATGAAAGTTTCTCCATTAACTAGAAGTGGAGAGAAGACTAAGCTTTTGTGTTAATAACTTGTAAAAATGAGTACAGAAAGTCATGTGAATACACACATAATATTTTGGATCTGTTTATTCATTTCAATTCCGACTATAATGTGCTCGAAGTTATTTTTCATTTGCACTGGACTTGACTACGCTAAGGAGGGGATTTGGAATGGAGATCCAAACTTGGTATATCGTACTTATGCCCCCAAGTGGGCCACTCCCGAGGAAGGATGAGGCGAGAAAAGACAGAGGGTGGCCGCCCCAAGGAGCCACGACAATGCAGAGGAGAGGGCCCGTAAACCTTCTCAGTTGGAAACTCCCTTGCAGGTCAGTACATACGGCATTCCACCCTACTGTGGTCCAGAAACGGCGCCACCATATCGGGTTCCGAAGCCGGAGATCGCCCTACCGGAGAAGGAAGTTTTACCAAGAGCATACCATCCTACTATGCAAGGCCGAGACGCCCGCCGATACTACTGACCTGAAAAAGACCACCACATGAGAGAGGATGTTAAATGATAATGTAGATGAAATTAAGGGACAGGAAATGTGGGGGATGTAATCAACCTACCCATATTCGCCTACCGACCCGTAAAACTCCCCGTAAAACCCATTAGTCAGGTAAATAAGCCACGGGAATCGAACACGAATATCTCGAATGCGGGCCATAGACGAAACCCCTGAGCCCTTCCACTCTGTTTTCGTTTACTACAAATGAAGCCAATTTCAGGGCAAAGCGTTTAGAAGATTTAATATGGGCTGCTGTTTACAAATTACAGAGATTTGTATATACTGTATTTTATATGTCATGCTTGCAAATAAAACCTTCAATTCTTCATTTTTCCCAGACGAACTACGCAATTATGAATCTCAGTTGTTGATAAGAATTCCGATAAGGAAGTTCTATAAGATCTCTTGCAATTTTGCTGAGTAATACATGACACCTTAAGAGGGTTTTGTATAATGAAAACGCCCTCTACTTCGCATGATGTCACAGGTGCATTACAAAAATCCAAAACTTATCTTCAGTGAATTCTTCTTCAATTACAATTTTCTCACTATGAGTAGACAACATGTTACTGTTTTCAGAGTTTGTTTTGTAACCCGGAAATGCGGACATTAAAACGACATCGCTAGCGGTAACACCGGTGGAATGAGATGACGGGGGAAACCAGAAGTCCCGTAGAAAACCCGCCCGAGCACCACAAGTCTCACTTTGTGGTCGCCTGGGATCGAGCCAAGGCCTCCTTGATGTGAGCCGAGCGCTCTAACCACTTAGCCACGGCGCGGCCTAGTAACACGGATTTTTAATCAATGCCTGGCTAAGCTTTTTGAGTGCAATTTTAGCAAGACCGCGATTTTCTGCAAACGGTTTATGGAATCTTTATCATCAAAGAAAGTGAATAATATAAAGATTTATTTAGGGTCTCCTACTGTTCATAAAGTCAGGTAATTTCGAAAACCTTTTGCGGATAATTTCCTCATTGCGATCTTCAGAAAAATATTTCCCATCTATAGCAATGCTAGCGGCAATTTTGGATGAGATGATAATTTCTTCCAGTAAAATTATAAAGGTAATATATAAAGTATATTTTCAATAATATCAGAACCTATGTAGCTTAGCATAGCGTTGGCGATTGTATTGTCGTACTGCTCGAACGGTTACTATGTATCTATCTTTGTTAACAGAAACGTCTGAGATAACGCGCTGATTATTCTTGTACGAGAGAGAGAGAGGGGGGGGGAACTGCTGCGCTTCTCTAATGTGTGCTGAACACCAATGAACGCATCACTTCAGCCAATGGAATTTGCAGGAATCACAAATGACAGATAGATGTTCACTCCACATGAAGTAATCAGTGCGTTATCTGAGAGGTTTCCATTACCAAAGATAAATAAATCTATGGTAACCATTCAAGGAGCACGACAATACTAGTGCAGTTTAGTACTTTACCAGATCTGGTGAATTCCTAACAGGATAAGAAAGTACAAAGCCATAAATCGTTATCCAACAGGTACAGTTAGCAACGTAGACGCCTGCTAAGAGGTGTCTTTCAGAGCAGTATTCCCCTAGATCCCGCACGTGACACACGAGTTGAGCTTAGTAATTAACGCACCAATATATTCGCCAACCTAGTCTGAAAGAGGTGTCGCACTAATAATGTACATAACAACTGTCCTAATGTCAATTAATTAAAAAAATTAACTACAAACTTAAAGGTTCTATTTAAATATTTTTTGGGATTTTGCACGTCCTACTCAGGACAAAGTGCACTGACTAAGGATGGTGGAGGCAATAGCAATTTCTTACCACCCTTTTACCCTTGCAATATATTCACCTAGCGCACCAGAATATCTGGAAATAGTTCACGAAATGTTTAAACTCTTAGTGGCGCCTCCACAAATAGTTTTAGTTTAACAATGGAGACAAATTGGCTCTTCCTTATATTTGGCTCAGATTCAGCGACACGGAGAAAACCTTGAGCAAGGCAAGTCAAATGAATTGATTTGGGATAAGGAATTTAAATCCAGTTTACCCTTTTAAAGTAGAAAAAGCACCATCAGTGTGAAATAAAGGAATATTGTCATACTATACTCCCACAAGCCATGAGAAAGCGAAGGGGGCATTGAAGTATTTTGTAACCGTGCTGTGATTTATCCTGTCAAGTACGAGATTACAAGACTATTCCACTTCAAACGTCCTATAATTAAATTCCCCGCATAATTTAATTATTTGGCAGGTTTTGAACCCACTATAGTAATAGCAACACACTGTCCTGCAGTCTCTGGCGTTTTTCATCTACTGAAATTGAGGTTTCTTCGTGTACCAGTTTATCTCGTATTATGGAATTTCATCCTGAAAACACTGTAGTAGGTACATAGGTTTTGCATAATGTAGACTCAACCGGTACCTTGTGTTTGTGTACTTTTCTAAGAAATTCGGAAGCTGTACGTTGTTCAGTTTCCACAATGGAATCTCGGCGCTCACATGTTAAAAGAAAATCATCCTCGTACTTGATTGTTCACCTGCCTGATATCTAAATAATTGTTGACTCGCTCTTTATGGGCTGTATTTATGTGCTACACAACTTAGAATTTTTATTTTCAGTAACACTCATTTAACATATCAAGCAAAACAATATCTTACCAGATTCTAATTGAGTAAGATACCCACTTTTTCATTTCAAAACCTGAAGTATACAGTTTCCCATGTAATATACATTTGCAAATGCTGCTCAAATTGATGGAAAAGGTAATATTCAAAATGCATCACTTGATCATACTTTTAAGTAGGTATATAAGAAAATAACATGCATTTTGCATACACATTCTACTAACCATAACTATCATCCTGTTTTAGTTGGAATTTAGTCACACGAGCGTACAAATTGAAGTTGTTTCAAAAAGAAATCGAAAGAAAGTGATAGTCATATGCTGCACTTGTACAAAATCTGACATCGAAGCTTCCAAATCCCTCATGATATAATTTTAAATAACAATAAGGATTAGATGATTTTGAGGTTACACAGCACGAAGCACAATGTGGGATGCTTACATACTCTCACTTTAGACGGTATTCTTGGCAAGCAAATGTTAACAAAACAAACGAGATTCTCCTTGTTTATCAATCCCGCACTAGATACAGTGAAGGATTAAAGGACATTTACTTTAAATGCGATTGGTTTATTGATTACTCAGAATACATTTGAGTTTTGGCCGTCCAATTACTTAGATCCCAGTCGTTATCATCATTGGGCAGTCTAAAGAGCACTGCTCTTTATATTTCAGTATTTGGTAGGCAAAAGATATTTATTATTATTATTATTATTATTATTATTATTATTATTATTATTATTATTATTATTATTATTATTATTATTATTATTATTATTATTATTATTATTATTATTATTATTATTATTATTATTATTATTATTATTATTATTATTATTATTATTATTATTATTATTATTATTATTATTATTATTATTATTATTATTATTATTATTATTATTATTATTATTATTATTATTATTATTATTATTATTATTATTATTATTATTATTATTATTATTATTATTATTATTATTATTATTATTATTATTATTATTATTATTATTATTATTATTATTATTATTATTATTATTATTATTATTATTATTATTATTATTATTATTATTATTATTATTATTATTATTATTATTATTATTATTATGATTATTATTATGATTATGATTATGATTATGATTATTATGATTATGATTATTATTATTATGATTATTATTATTATTATTATTATTATTATTATTATTATTATTATTATTATTATTATTATTATTATTATTATTATTATTATTATTATTATTATTATTATTATTATTATTATTATTATTATTATTATTATTATTATTATTATTATTATTATTATTATTATTATTATTATTATTATTATTTTTATTATTATTATTATTATTATTATTATTATTATTATTATTATTATTATTATTATTATTATTATTATTATTATTATTATTATTATTATTATTATTATTATTATTATTATTATTATTATTATTATTATTATTATTATTATTATTATTATTATTATTATTATTATTATTATTATTATTATTATTATTATTATTATTATTATTATTATTATTATTATTATTATTATTATTATTATTATTATTATTATTATTATTATTATTATTATTATTATTATTATTATTATTATTATTATTATTATTATTATTATTATTATTATTATTATTATTATTATTATTATTATTATTATTATTATTATTATTATTATTATTATTATTATTATTATTATTATTATTATTATTATTATTATTATTATTATTATTATTATTATTATTATTATTATTATTATTATTATTATTATTATTATATTACTATGTTACGTTGTTTTCGAAGGTTGCACATTTGATGGGCCTGCTGTACATCTGACGTATTTCATACTCTGTGTCCAGCTAATTTGTGTGGCGTATGAGTGCACATCTTTCCGGTCTTTACACATTAGAAATCACCTCACGGGTTTGAGTATAAAGAGTCTTTTCTTTTAACTTTATAATTACAGGAGACATTGACACAAAGTCAACTCAATACATGCAAAGAGACACTTAATATGCGTATGACTGCCACAGTACTTTATAGTCAACTGTACTCGAAGGGGGGGGGGGGCAAACGGTTCACACGACATATTGCATCAAGATACAATAGCGATAACCTTTTTTTATAGTAATTGGAAAGAGACAGAAGAGAAGGAAGGTGAGGTCTTGGCTTTCCGTCTACTCTTTGGGTGAAGGTCGCTGCGCGGCTTTTACCTGCGCCACTCGTATCAGGCTTTGAAAGTAACATAAAACAGAATGAAAACATGTGCATTTTCTGTTTATTGTGACGGTTACACAAAGCACCTTCCACTGAATTTGCGTTACGCACTGGTTTGTAGCTGAACTTTAAAGAATACGCGCACGCGCTCCTAGACTGCAATGCTCGGTTAAAACTAAATATATGCAGTTCTTAACGACACTTAGTAACGTCTTACTGAATATTGCGTACCGAAAAAGAATAGCATACGGACAAGATTGAAAGTTGAAGCATACCATAAGCATAAGCACGAGAATCAGGTGTTCATTCTCAAAGCAATAGCCTGAGAAACATACGTCGCGGAACAATGACCTTTGCACATGCTGCAGCAAAAATTCTTGCCGCTTGTAGCAAGGTATATTATAATGTCAAATTTCAAGTAGTAATTTTGGGCGCATGAAAAAGAGAAATTTCTGTTGCTCACGCCTGTGTTGTGCATTCCGAACTATACGACGTACGGTTTGAGAAAGCCCCAAGCAACTTATACATGCTATCCCAGAGCTATTTCAAAGACAGAACAGCCAGTCTTTGCTCTAGTGAGTTCAAGATTGAAAAGAAAGCTAAGAGGGGATGTCCACAAGGATCGTGTTGCGGACCTGGATACTGGAACATTCTCTATAATTCTCTGCTTAACTTAGACTTCTCTAAGCGAACAGAAGTAATTGCCTTTGCAGATGATCTGCTAATCATGACAAAGGGGAAGAGTACACTTGATGCCGAAAATTTTGCCAATCAGGATTTAAAGAAAATTGAATTATGGGCCAAATAAAATAAAATAAAATTTAATGAGTCTAAATCAAAAGCCATAATGATAACAAGGAAGAAAAAAATAAACAACGAAGCAATCAATATCTATCTTAACAACTCAGTTATTGAACAAGTAGATATACTCAAATACCTTGGCATATATATTGACAAAAGGTTTAGATTCAAACATCATGTTGATAATCTACATGACAAAGCAATAAAATTGACACATTCATTATCCAAGACTGCAAAACTTACCTGGGGGCTTGGAAACAAAGCATTACGCACCATATATAAAGGTGCCATAGAGCCAATATTAACATATGGAGCCCCAATTTGAGGAGCTGCTCTACAAAACCAAAAGAACTTAAGGAAAATACAGAGAATACAGAGACTATTCAACATTAAAATCATAAAAGGGTACAGAACGATATCTTACGATGCTTCCTGTGTCATAGCTGGTATTGAACCCATTGACATAACCATCAATGGGAAGATAGCACTATACAGGGCTATACATGAAAGGGATAACTATGATACACTCTTACCACCAAGGAAATGGCAACATCCTGCAGAAGTTCCTGAAATCACAAAAGCTGAGGAAGCCACTAATTACATATTCAGAATCTACACAGATGGGAGTAAAATAGTAGAAAGGGTTGGAGCTGCAGCAGTGGTGTTCAAACATGAAGCACTTAGTCTTCAACTATAATATAGATTGGATGGCAAGTGTTCAAACAACCAAGCAGAACAAATAGGTATACTGAAAGTGCTACAAGAGCTTCGAAACCATATAGACTTAGCACTTGAAGAAAAGACAGCAGCAATTTACTCAGATAGCAAGGTAACGCTGGACACACTGGTAAACAACATAAAGCACAACTCAGTCGTGGAGGACATTGCAGCCACTCTTAACATCCCTGCAACAAGCTAATTGGAGAATCCACTTCAAATGGGTGAAAGCCCATGTAGGAATACCTGGCAACGAGATGGCTGATAAATTGGCCAAGGCAGCTGCTCAAGATGAAGGACTGCCAATCATTTACAATAAGGTTCCCAGGTCAATGATCAAAGCAGACATAAAAGAAAGAGGACACGAACAATGGCAACATAGGTGGAACAGCACAAACAAAGGGGCTCTCTGTAAAACTTTCCTCCCAAAAATCAAAGATAGGTTAAAGAGAAAACTTCCCATTACACCAGAAGTTAATGCTACAATATCAGGTCATGGAAAAACTAAAGATTACCTATATAGGTTTCACATTATTAATGATCCAAAATGTACATGCAGTAACCTCCGACAAACAGTTAACCATTTAACGTTTGAATGTAAAGACAGACAAGAGCAGAGATCTATATTGGTGGTAGAAGTGCAAAAACAAGGAGAAAAATGGCCCACAACCAACCAGGAATTAATCACAAAATACTTGAAACCATTTTGCAAATATATTCATTCAATTAATTTATAAAAAGTAGTCAACTTTAAATTCAATATATTTATAAATATACTAATAGAATTAGAGATAAGACTACAAACGTACTATGAAAAAATACAAAGCAAGAATAGGCTAGTAAACTAGAGAAAGGAACTACCAACATATAGGTTAGAAAAAGCTCAAAGGTGTACATATCAAAAATAAATTAGGAACAAGTCTGTTAAGCTTATACAATTAAAATTGAATCTCTACATTATAATGTATAATTATGTATTGTAATGCATGTAATATTACCATGTAATATCTTTATTGATACCAATAAAGAGAAAAAAAATGAGCTGAACCAGTGCGTGCACACGATGGCTGCACTGCTGCCAAGTGTGACGCCAGAGATCGGAAGTTACGGGGAGGGAACGAGGAAGGTAATATCTGTCGTGTCACAGATTGTCAGAACGTAAAATACGAAGCAAAGGATATTGATGATATTATAAACTGTAATACTCAATATTAACGGACTTATTTACTGAAAATAACGTGCCTGGATTTTTGAATGTGACTTGTAAAGGAGTCATCATCCTCATCTTCCTCCTAGTTTTCTTCTTCCTCATCCTCACGTAATTTGGAATCAGTTTCTCGAAGATTTATAACTAAACTCAGTACTGTGCTATCTCGAGCTACTTCTTTATGGAAATCTTCTTCCATTGTCTCGCAGTGCGCAACACTACTTCTTTTGTAACTGTTAAGTTCAGCATGCGTACGCCTTTCAACATCCGCGAGACGAAAAGTGATGGGTTGTACTGGCAATCATAAGGAGGTAACCGAATAATTTGGTGCCCCTCTTTAATGCAGTGTGATCTAGGCGTTTAGGTTGATATTTATTCTTTTTGCAACAGTTCTGCTCTAGTTTCAGAATGATGGAACGTTATTTTATCACGAGCCAGCCAGATTTTTTTTTTTTTTTCCAGTTAGTAGAGGAAGCTTTATCTAAGAGTTTAAAATGGTAGTTTGCATTATCCATACTTATAATGGGCCCCTATTCTTTTAAAAAAAAACTGTTTCTGAACCAAATTTTGTAGGAATCTGCATTTATTTAGCCCGCCTCGGTAGCGTCGATGGTAGCATGTCTGCCTCACGTTCAAGAGGTCCCGAGGTCGAATCTCGGTCAGGGTGAGTTACCTGGATAAGGGGTTTTCCGGGATTTTCCTTTATCCTGATAGACGAATGTCAGGTAACTCTAAGCTCCATGGGCCCTGTATACATTGAGCATCATTTCACCCATTTCATTCACTGTCCGATATGACTTAACGTTGGAGGACGAAATTTTTTTAAGAAACAAAAGAAGAAAAGAAAAAACGAAAAGAAAATCTGCATTTATTTCAGAATGGTAGTCAACTGTTTATTCTCTGGTCTGGAACGAAAAACCCACTTGCTTTTTGGAAATAATCCTGTTTGTACAGAACCTGCATGACCAATTACAAGTCTGTTCCCTTTTTCTACGGGTATCTTGAGACAACCACTTCCCGGCGAATCTTGCCATATGTTTTGTTTGCAATGGTTCTGATGTACCCACGTCTGATCAGTATAAAAACTGGGGCGCGAATCTCCAGATACTCTAAGCATGTGCATAGTTCTTTAAAAACTGTATTCTTGCGGCAACTATATCACTTCTCGTTAGTAAGGATTTACGGCCATTATTAGTTTTTATGCATTTGAAGCCCGAATTCTTAAGTATTAATCCCATTGAAGCAGAAGAACCCATATAATCTATTTTTCCTTCATAACATAAATCATCACTTTAATAGTGGGGTATCCACCGTTGTCATACATTTCATATATTGCGCAGAGAAGTACGTCCTTCTGAAAATAAAATAAATTGGAAACTGTTTTTTTTTTTTTTTCTCACATGCTTTCCTGGAGATTAAAAAAAGGTTCAACAATTTTTGGGCTAGAAATTTTGCCCTATTTCACAATACGCCACACGTTATTCATATTGATATTGCACGCTCCGGCTTTGTTCAAAATTGATCCGGTCTTGCACTTCCTCATATGACAATTTCTTAAAAAAGCTGCACACTTTAAAAGTAATATTTCTGGCCGGAGAGCGAAATACTTTACCCTTAGTACCTGAGCCACTGGTACCAGCTTGTAAAGGGACATTGTTAACACTAAACACCATGTACACATATGAATTTTCTGCTTATTGTCACAGCTACACAAAGCATCTAACACTAAATTTGCGTTACGGACTGATCTTGAACGGAACTAAAATACTCGCGCGCGATTGCAGTGATTGTCAGTTAATCTATGAACTAATATACGCAGTCCCTTACGACAATGTCCTACACCGTAACATTGTAATGAAAAGGAATAAAAAGCACAGGAAAGATTGGAAGTTGCATACATAAGCATAAGCATAAACATAACATAAGCATAAGCATAAGTCATTTGCTTAATCTCGTAACGATTATTTAAGAACCATATGTCGTAAAAATGGCCTCTGTACAGACTGCCTCAAAAATTCTTGCCGCATACACCAAGGCATATTAAACTGTCGAATTTTCAGTAATAATTATGGGCGCTTGAAAGAGAGAAATCTGTGCTGCTCACTACACGATTATGGTAAGATAGTCGCTCTAGGCAGCCTTCCCTAGCTCCATCTCATATGGCCTCTAATACCGTAACGCCTTATATCTCAGAGGAACGCTGCTCTTTACTCAGGTAAAGGTTTCTTCTCGGTCTTCTTCGTTTCTTCCTCAAAAACAAGAATTACATTTCAACATCCCTTAATTCCTTTTTAATATATGGAGCGGTAGCAATATAAATTTATCGCTAAGTCTGCTTTATGCCCACCAAAAATATATCCGCGTAAGTAATGCATAACAGTGTTATCCAGATTTTAATGCATAAATTCTCTGTTTGCTTATTTGTAAACTCTTTTATATATAAATCTCAAATGTGGTTTGCAATCAACAGAAAACTATGAAGAAGACAACGAACCTAGATATAATTTACACCTTTTCTTAGTTCGCCTATGTTCGCCTAGTTCGCCTTTTCCTATGAGTATTTCCTTTCGGAAATGTATTTAGAAAACACAGTCATGAAGATTGTTGTTAAAAATTGTGAACTTTTAATATCGTTTTACCAAGAATCTTGGTAATCTACTAATTAAAAGTTTTATTAACTGTTCTCTGCTGTTCGTGTTCCGTCTAAGAGATTACTCGCGAGTATGAGGACCTGGTAACAATTTGATGGTTCGAAGTAAAGTTGTTTCCGAGCTTGTAACCCTTAGTCAAAAAATAGGAATTGTTCCTAATGTGAGCATCATAAGAAGACCCAACGAAAAAACTGTACATACTTCAAATTGACGCCGCCTGAGAGACCTGAGCATATGCTTTGATTGTTTATTTTCGCATTCTTCCCTGATGTATTATCCGAATAATTAGACTTCAATTATTTGGAAAAACGCTTCGCCTTAGTTGGGATGCTTTTCCCAGTGAGAACCACGGTTTAAATAGTTCGTTATGTGCACAGAAAACCTTAGTGCAACTACCTTTTTGTTAAAAGGAATTTAAAAGTCAAATTTTAAATATTTGTCTTTGTATCTTAAAATGAACAGCAGTACGATTATCCACTATTTCATGGCTTTAGACAATAGTCAACTTTATGCTATATATTAGGTGGTATCCATTTACATTGTTCTGTGAATTAAGATAATTTACTTCTTCTATTCTCTTTTCTCTCAATTATTCTGTGGGCTGTATTTCTTGAAAGATGTTTCGTATATCATCTTAGCATAAATAAAATTTCAACTTGTCATCAAAACAAGCGTGGCAATGTTTCTACTTTCCAAAACCATAGATAGAACAGAAGCGTTGTTTAAAAATGAAAATCATTGCCTCAACCTCAGTGAAGTTCATGTCAGGTGCTGATTAAAATGTTAAATACAGCGTTGCCATACCAAATGGAAGAATATTTTGTGGATTAACGTTACCATATTGCACCTAAATATTCTGCACTGTGTACATTGTCGTGTGTACGCAGTTACAACGAACGTCATTAAAATATATTGAGCTCGCTAATGATGTACATGAAATCAAGCTGTAAGGTAATTAATCTTGTTAATGCGAAATTAATGCAATCAGTGTGGTTTGTTTCCACAGGATGTGCAGCAATAAACTTCCTGCTGTCCCTTAGCATGCATTAACTCTCCATATTTGCATCCTCTTTGTCGAAGCAATTTTCCCATGCGTTGTCCACACATGCCCAATTTCATTAGGCCATACGTATTGTGACTTTGTGGGTTCGTGAAATGAAAAGTCCAATTGCACCACTCAAAAATGTTCTTTATTTCCATCGACTTACAGTTTAACACTTGCCACTTACACAGAATTACGTAATGCACACAATTACGATTCACCAGTTCGTCCGTTACAGTTTCACTTGCACTCGTAATTACGTACAATCCTCCGATGCGCTCACACAGTCTTCTCGTCGTACACTAGCGCTGCATTCTTACGCAAAGAACTGACTAACTGACTGACTGACTGACTCCTTTTGCCCGAGGTGTTGCTTATATAGGGTCAGCTAGCCGATCTGGAAGGTTCTAGATTAGATGAAATATCCCGTAAGTTCGAGAACACAGGTGGAACAGAAAGAGACGGTGCAGTGATGTTTTTTTTTCTCCCAGCCACCCCTCGCCGACGCCACAAGACAAACGAGGGGGCGGGGCGAACGCCGACCGTCCCCTGCTTGCCCGCTCTAGAGGGTGTTCCGACGTTCGGGTGACAGTATTAAGATTTATTAAATCTAGGTTCTGCTTGTTAAATACAAACCGCAGCTTCAGAAACGATAATATGTGTAAACATCAATGTACATTTATAAATCGATTGCTGGATTTAAGTTTGTAATATGATTAATTACTTTTCCCCCTGTGCGCGGAGTACCACATAACTTGGGAAAGTAATATATGGAAAAAGAAAAGAACAATTGGCCAAGTATCAGATTAAGGAAATGGAGAATATGAATGAATTGATGCACTGGCAGGATTTTTAATTACTATTTTCGTCTGTTACACGTCTACGCACTATTTTCCCGCCAGTTATCCCCATTTGTACGCATTTTTCGTGTGTATCATTTGTCCCCATAGATGTTATTACAAGACTCAGAAGGAAAATCATTGTAAGGCAAGGCTTGTACAGGGAAGTCCAGACTGTGGAACCCGTCAGCATTTAGCTGAGCTGTCTTCTGTCCTGGAAGAGGCAGAGCTCACTTTGCGTAAGGAAAAGTGTACCTTTTCTACACAAAATATATCTATCTCGGAGCATATTGTTTCGCCCGGTGGAATTACTATTCATCCGCACCACACTAAAGCCATCCGCTATTTTCCACAGCCAATGAATATTAAAGAATTGGCCACATTCATTGGTACGGTCAATATATTTAGCAAATTTATTCCTAATTTTGTTGCGCGTACGAAACTACTGAATCGCTTCCTGCGGAAGGGAAAGCGGTTTCAATGGAGCGAGGAGCAGCAGCGGGCGCTTGTAGATTTTACAACAGCGATCATGAATCCACCTGTTCTAGATTTACCGGATGTTTTCAGGTGTTTTATATTATAATCAGATGCCAATTGCTGGAGTATAGCTGAAATATTATTGCAGGAATTTCCGGAAGAATGGCGGAGTGTTTTCTATAGCTCCCGGAAGCTTGAAGCATTTACTTGGTGTAAGAACTGGATATGTTGGCTGTCTTATTTGGCCTAGAGAAGTATCGTCACTATTTAGAACAGGTTTAGTTTCCCTTGAATGCGATAACCAAGCTTTTACTTGGGCGCTGACTACTCTAAGGTCGATTGGTCGTTTGGCACGCTAGGGTGTGAGAATATCCACATTTAAATTTGTACCAGGGCATATCTGAAGTTCAGATAATTGTTTGACAGATGCTCTCCAGAGGGTTTTTACTGCAGTGCCACTGGATAAGTCCTCCTATACGGGCTCATTACAAGTAAATATATGCGTATTCCCTGAGTTATTGGAGGGATTGGGTGAACACAAACGTCGTAACCTTACGAAAAGTTATGGAGTGAATTGAAGCTGTTGAACCAACTAAGGAATGGTGTTTTGATAACACGTGCAGCTTTGACGGTAGGAATAAGGTCGTTCTTCCGGACTCGTTGATTCCAATACTTCCTTAACATTACCATTCCTTGGCATCTGGAGGATATTAAGGTTTCACTAAAGCAAAAGCGAAAATCCGTGGGAATTTTGTGTGGCCGGGCATGCATAAGGACATCTATTTTCTGGTGAAATATTGTCAGATACATGCTATGTCTAAAACTGCACAGTGTACCCACTATGTGGAAAGGACTCTCTTCGGAAGTGGCCAGTAGATTGATGGCAAAATTGTTTATAAATTTCATACGATCATTTCCACGATCTACGAAGACAACACTTATGATTTTTAATTGTTTACGCGTTTTCTAAGTTTTTCTTGGTGTATCCCATTCGTAATGTAACAATACGCGCGATGATTAAGTGACCTTCTAATATACATATTTTCTTACTTTGGAGCGCCTGATTTGTGTCTGATAATGGAACCAATTTACCTCACTAGCTTTCAGAAGTTTTTGTTTTTCACTGCATATTAAAGCTTTCACTACTGCACCTTACTATCCGCATCCCTCTCATGTGGAACGAGTAAATAGGAACCTACAATCTCCTTGATAGCTTACCATTACGAGAGCCATAAGAAGTGCGATAGCAGACTGACAGGCCTTGAGTTCGCCATGAACGCTTTTCGCCAAAACTCTCATCACACCACACCACACCATGCCGTCTCATATTTGCATTTCAGCCTAACCTTCCTTTAATCAATTTGTGGAATGTTGAGGAATTATTTCCCGAAAATTTTGACCCAGAATTAATACGTAAGAATTGGCAACAAAAATTCAATAAATTAAAATGAGCGCAAGCGCATGTGAAACGAAGGTACGACTAGAATATAAAGCCCTCGCCATATGCTGTCGGTCAAAAGGTAAAATGTACATTCCATCCTATAAGCTCGAAGGCAAAAGCACATTCGGCAAATTTCGTGCCAAGATACATTAGACTTTATGAAATTATTACCACATATAAAGGAATACCGCCCAAATGAACGATCTAAGTACTGCCAACTTACGCAGAGCTCATATATCACCTTTCCATAGAAGCTAAATTTGAAGATTTCAGGGGTAATGGTTTTGCTTGTGAAATGTGGTTGTGTGATTGGGTAGTTGATACGTTTTACTGGGTTGATGTTTACATTTTGTGTGTGTTTACCTTCAGAGTTGTTTAAATTTTGAGTTTGTTTACCTTTAGTGTTAACGCTTACATTGTGTGTTTGTTTTTTCTTTAGAATTACTTGCGACAATGTTTGTTCTCTGTGTTGTAACATGTTCAGCAATGGTTTCTGATTGCTCTCCGTTTACTATTCTATGATATGTGCGCACACATGCGGGAGATTGCCGCTAGTTGACCAATAGTTTGGGTTGTGTTGTCATGTGATGTGTCATTTCCGTGTTGTTTTGTCTAGGCATTACGTTGTTATGGTACTGTGAATATCAATTTGCTATAATGTTTGTGTGATCACACGTTAAGTTTTAGGTAGATTTTGTCCGTATGCTGCAAGTGAACTGTTTTTCTTTATCATGTATATATCATCTGGGGCACATAGCTTACTCAATGATTTTATTTGCTTTGTGCTCAGCTTGGGCAGGAAATTATGTAGCTCAGCTTGGCCAGGCAATTATGTAGTTTAGCTTGGCCAGGCAATTATGTAGCTCAGCTTGGTCAGGCAATTATGTAGTTTAGCTTGGCCAGGCAATTATGTAGCTCAGCTTGGTCAGGCAATTATGTAGCTCAGCTTGGTCAGGCAATTATGTAGTTTAGCTTGGTCAGGCAATCATGTAGCTCAGCTTGGCCAGGCAATTATGTAGTTTAGCTTGGCCAGGCAATTATGTAGCTCAGCTTGGTCAGGCAATTATGTAGCTCAGCTTGGTCAGGCAATTATGTAGCTCAGCTTGGTCAGGCAATTATGTAGTTTAGCTTGGTCAGGCAATCATGTAGCTCAGCTTGGCCAGGCAATTATGTAAGTTATCATTTATTATGTATTTTAATATTATATAGAGTTTATAGTTTTAATCTGTTAAGGTATATCGACTTGTGGTATTTAATGTAACCCCCTTATTTTAGGCATAGTTAAAACTGTTAGATATTTGCCTAAAAGAGGCTGTATTGTAAGGTTCCTTCCATGGCTCGGATTCTGGTTGTTTGGTTTTTGTTTCAGCTTTGGGGCATTCCTGATTTACCCTCCTATGTACTTACACTCTCTCGGAATACATCACCCCAAAGGAATTCGATCTGGCAGATTTCTGCCTGAGAAAGAATCCCGCTGCTCTCTGCTCTAGTTTAGTCGGGAGGGGAAACCCAGGACCTCCGCCTATCCAAAGGCCACGCCGTGGCTCAGTGGTTAGACCGCTTGGCTCTCACCAAGGCGGTTCGGGTTCGATCCCAGGCGACCGCAAAGTGAGATTTGTGGTGGACAACACGGTGTTGGGGTGGGTTTTCTCCGGGACCTCCGGTTTCCCCCGCCATCTCATTCCACCGGTGCTCCATCTTCATCTCATGTATCATCAGTGTCATCGTCTGGTGTGCCACACGTAGTAAATGCGGGCGTTAAACACTACACATCTGCCTATCCCAAGGGGGTAGCACCCGTCGTCTTCCATTCCTTGCCGTCAAAAACCGAATCACAGACCGTATTTCACAGTCGACGGGCCGCTCGATTCTTTGAAACATTTTTAACTGTCACTGTTAACAGCACACTGCACCACTACCAATGGGAATGGTATCGTTTACGCGCAAGACATCCCGGGAGTTGGTCCGCATTCACGTTTCAATGTTCACGCGAAATTCGATGAGCTACGCAGAATCGGACCTTACTTTACGAATAACCTCGTATATAATTAAGGGGTGAAACAAAATAAATATAAAGCTCAGGTCCATCGATATTCCTGGTAGAGCTTACGCAGGGAGGAGCACACCTTCACCTTGTGATAGGTGTTGCCGTATACTTTTCTCATTTTATCCATTGGCGCGTCGTTGCCATCCAGTTTTCCCGTTACACTTGTAAAATTTTGCGGCCCACCCTCTGACGAGAATCGGCGCAGTTGGTAACATAGTGTTTTGAAAATGTTGTGACATTAAAGTGAGTGCAGATAGGCGTTTTACTGTGCAGTAGCCTTCGGGTGAGAAAAACACATAAAGGCTATTGCAGGTACAAAGTAAGGCAACCCAGTTACTTCTTAGTCAAAGCATGGTGGAATCACATTTCAAGAGTACGACGTTTCCGTGAAGTTGCACCTAACGTACCGTTGTCTTCTAAACCAATAGTAACGCGTCGGAGAACATGTTTCAGCGCACATACTTATTATTGGGAATATTTTGAGGTAGTGAAGTCAGTGGTTGATAGCTTTGATAGAGAAAATGCAACATCTACAGCTATTGCTCAAGAGTTACTGGATGATCCACAAATTAAGGGAAGTTTAGCTTTAATCAATTCCTACTTTTCAATTTTGGCAGAAACAAAACATGGTCAGAAAAGAAATGAGAGTATACATACGGTTATCAAAATGATTATAGATGTGGTGGAACATTTGCAAAAAAATGTGTAGGAAAAATTGAACAAGAAGTTTTTTGAGATAGTGGAAAATTGTATTAGAAAAGACATTGGGTGTCAATCGTTGTGAAAAATTGAGAAAGTTCTGCAAGTTGAATATGTTGCCTTTAGTTGTTTTGAATGTGTTTCAACAGGGGACCTTGGTCACTTCAAGTATGCGCCCATGGCATCAGTTGAAGTAAAGAGACGTTTTTTCGAAGTACAGGAGTGTTCTTCAACACAACTGGAGATCCTTCAAATCCGAGAACCTGCGAAGGGCAATGGTTCTTTATTGCATAGCGAAATAAAATGTATGCCTATATATGTATGCCTCGTATATAAATGTGGGATATATTACATACCATTTCTAATTATATGTGTGCGCGTGCGTTCTTGTGTGTGTATGTGTGTTGAATGGTTAAACTTACAAAAAGAATTAATGGTCACTTTTTTAAATTTTAATGCCATTTTCCTAAAAATTTAAGGACTTTTTATTGTCATTCTTCTCTGATTTTTGGGTCATGATCTGCTCTAATGTTACCATCTCATTCCACCAGTGCTCCATCTTCATCTCATGTCATCGCCTTCATCAGTGTCATCGCTGCGGTGCCCCTATGTAGTAAAAAGTGGGCGTTAAACACTACACATTTCACATTTCACCTGGCTGAACTGAATGACAGGTTCATTCTCCTCTCATTTGAAATGTTCTCTAAGAACAGCTTGTCTGTGCAGAACTCAACACCCGAATGCATGTTGACTTTTGAATTGGTCCATGAATCCTTGTCTACCTCTAATACCATTAAGTCTTACTTCGATGAGGATTTTAAGAAAGTAGGCTAGCAAGCGAACGCCCAATCACTCCATCCTTTGGCATACAATTTAGTCACAGAAAACCTTTAAATATATATTATTCAATATTTTCAATGTACATTCACAATATTATAAATATTTTTAGTAATATGATTTGGACCCATTCGTAAACCTTACTGGTGACTTTTCCTATTTTTTTTAGTTGTAGGAATAAAAGTAAGTGATTAGAATAAGTTTGGTGCAAGTAACATTTGAGATTTTAACGGAATTATGAGTGCTAGGTATGGGGAAACTGCACTATCTTGAGCGTTATTGTTCCTGAAGTCACTGGTGGCTTGGGAAAAATGTCGTACTTTTCACATGGATTTATACACCATCAGAACAGAAAGTGTTTATATATTGCAAAGAAATTTCACACTTTTAATATATGCGAAAGTTAGAGAGAGAGAGAGAGAGAGGAGAGAGAGAGAGAGGAGAGAGGAGAGAGAGAGAGAGAGAGAGAGAGAGGAGAGAGAGAGAGAGAGAGAGAGAGAGAGAGAGAGAGAGAGAGAGAGAGAGAGAGAGAGAGAGAGAGAGAGAGTGAGAGAGAGAGAGAGAGAGAGAGAGAGAGAGAGAGAGAGAGAGAGAGAGAGAGAGAGAGAGAGAGAGAGAGAGAGAGCAGAAGGGGGTTTGTAAGACCTACATAAATGATAACAGCAATGATGGGATGGTGCTATTTTAATTATCAGTAGTGCTCAAACTACAGTTCTATACTTTGTAAAACATTCACAAGCTTGACTGTGTTAAGTGCAGCATTTTGAAAATTAGCAATGTGCTATTGAATTTTTTATACAGTACATAGAAGTTTTTGAAACATAGTGATAATGATAGAGATATATACTGCTGAGGTCTCTGTAAACCCACAGATTATTTAGAAAGCCCGGTAGAAACGTCATTAGACAGATGCGTAGAAAGTAACTATAAAAGACAAGACCATACTTAGAGCCAGTACTTGCAACCTCAGTTATTGATAATTCTTCTCTACATATAATACTGCAATGACACTTGATCCTAGGTGATGTGACGACCCTAAGCAATGATAAATTGGGATTTCTATGTGGGTTGGGTGTCGACATGCCCCACCAAAAGTTAAATCCCCGAAAAACCGATACACATAAATTGACTGCTCCCGTTGTCCTTTATTAGCTCACAAAGTACAGGCGTTAAATCTCGCATTTTTCGTGGACGGGAATGTAACATCATTTAAACGTTTCATTTACCCTGGCAAAGTTCACATATAGGGTTTAAATTCGAGCATATTTTTCCTGCAGCAGTGCCGTAATATACAGGAACTGTATACCATATAATAGCTCTTTATTGTAGACCATCGGAAATAATTTTGTGTTCACATACCGCTCGAAGAGAGATGATTTACTCTCTATAGTATGCTCTGTGTTGTTAATATTTGTCATGGGCGTTACTTTGTTCCTCAGTATTTCAAATGCACACGACAAAAGCGTATATAATATATGTATATCACAGTAGATATGTATTTTTTATTGACTGTTGTGCAAACCTCATTTCGGGATATACACCTGTACTTTATTTCCCTCAAAATATTAAAGTTTGCCTCTGTTCTAGTAGAATATTTTATATCTTCTGCCGATTTGATTTTTCTTTCTTTTAAATTGAAAACGCCACAGGAAAGCTTCGTATACTCCAGTACCCATATTTGTCAATACAGATTATATACAATCTCAGTCTCATATTTCACACTGTAATATTAATAAGAATACAGCTTATTAGATCGAGACTTCATTTCTGTTATCACCGAGAGGTGGCTAATTCTCGCTTCTTGTAAACAGTAATTATAATATTAATAAGAATACAGCTTATTTGATCGAGACTTCAGTTCTATTATCACCGAGAGGTGGCTAATTCTCTCTTCTTGTAAAGAGTAATGTTTGGTATTTAAGTTATGCTGATGGCCGCTATTTCGAGTGGTGAGTCTTATGGTAGATGTGAAGGATGATAGTCTGTCGCTCGCTTTTATGTTGCTGGGCCACTTTAATCTTGATCCTTCATATGTTGAGGACAAGAACAACCACCCATAACTTCAACAAATGTTCTGAATTTTTTCTTCTTAATACAAAATTGCTATAGTTCATGAATAGTGCCTTTATTTCAGGCGCCACTGTCTGCATATGGAACGAAATTTTGTGCCTGTGTGTGTCTTTTAAGATAGTAAGTGAATAAGAGTTTCTATGTTCCTCTGTGTCTAATTTTGTGCCTTTGGCATATTTAGTACACAGTGGCACACGTGCAAAAGAGCCTCATTGCTATGTTTATTAGTTACAGCTGTGTCATGATCAGTGTATTTCCGTTTGAATTTTAATTAATTTATACAACTTGTTATTTATAATATACACAATAGTTATAAATAGTTATATATTGTAGTAGAGAAAGTACAGGTTCACTTGAGCCCCTTTTAGAGGTACACTTTTCATATGAGGTTCATTCAAATAAAACCCAGTCAATTGTGTAAAGTAACGGTAAGGATTTTATTGACTCAAAAATAGTCGCCAAAGCTGTTGGCACATTTATCCCACTGCAACAATATAACCGGTCGATTACATATTTGAAGAAGCTATTAGGCTGCTGTCGGATCTAGGACTGGACATATTCACAATTCGTCCTTCGTTGTTAATCGATGACCACGAATAGTTTCTTTTAGAAGTCCATAAAATGAAAGTCTCACGGTGAAAGGTTTGGACTGTGCGGTGGATGTTCCAACGTTTCCCATCGAAACTGCTGCAATGTCATTCACGGCATTGACGCGTGTGGGCGGACATTTTAATTCAGGAAAATAACGCCATTGGACAACATGCCTGGGCGTTTCGACTTGACAAGTGGCTTGATAACGTTAGGCATTGATGGTGGTTCCACATTGCAGGAATTCGACAAGCAGTGGGCCCTTGTGTCAAAATAGGCTATCATGATCTCACAAGAACTGGTGTTCGCGGCCTTTGATTTCTTTGGAGGTAGTGAAATCGCATGTTTACATGGCTTGCTCTGACGCTTGCTCTCCAGTTCAAAATGGTGCCACCTTGTTTCGTTACCAGTGAAAAGATGGGAGAGAAAGCCGTATTCCTCCTCAAGATAACGTTACAGATGACTCAAAGACAGCGCCAATGAAGAATTGCGCTGTTCGGCGGTCAGTTGCGCTAAAAATCGAATCACCCCTCCTCGTTCCTGCTTACTTATACTCATGTTCAGTAGTGGACGATAACTTGTGTGATCACATTCTCTTCGGCGTGAAACCATATTGTCACAATGCAACGTTAAACGTTGCGCACGTTTTGGTCTCTCTACCAATAGATTGTACCACCATACATGCAATTACGTGGTACCACCTTACGTGTAACGCAAAGTTAGACGCACTGCCAGGTTTCATTTGAACGTCCCAAATATAATGACCAAAGAAATGAATTAACAATACAGCCGTTCATTAAACTAATCTAATAGTTGTGAAAACCTATTTAGGGCTAAATCTGCGGAACATTCACTTGTTTACACAAGTAATGAACAGTTTGTTCAATATTTTCAAATATTTTTCAATAATATATAATAAAAGTAAAGTAAAGTATGCATTCCCCTCAAATGTAGCGTTTAACTCCCGTTCTTGCAGCATATAGCCTCACTAGCGTTGGGTACGGATTGTGCGTGATATTAAATTGCTGAGGAAGAAAATTTGGAAAGGAAATGTTCCAAGCTTATGTTTAGCGTACCTCGTGCGCTTTTGCCATTTAATCGAATAAAGAAATCTTGGAAACTTCCCAGTTAGGGATGATATTCTGGGCAGAATTTCAATCGCTGACCATCAATTCAAATCTGTGTTTTATCGACCTCCGCCAAGAACTTTTTTAAGTTTCGCTATAGTTGCAAATTATAGCAAATACTGAGCAGTTCGAAATTACGTTAATTTAATTTGTCTTCCTTCAAAGAAATGCAAAACTCCAAAGAATAAAATTTATTACACTCTAATACTTTTCCACTAGATACGAAAAGGCACAATACTCATCGATTTGAAGTCTTACGTCATCCATCATACGTTCCTTGAAATCGGACTACGCAAAAGTAAACGTTCTCCCCGGCTTGATATAAAGATATATTCTATGAGAAGCAGCGTAATTTGGACACCGATGAGAGGGAGACGGATTGGCGAATTCTGTGTTCGCGAGTACCTCTGTATTTTGGTTTAAAATTCTATGGTTTACCATGAAAGGTAAAGGTACCAAAACTGCTTAAGAGATTGTACTCCGTGTTGCACAACGAAAATCGATTTGCGTCCGTTATGAATATTATAGATATGAATAACTTGTGAATCTGTCACAAAAATACTTATTTTTATTTTAAAAATAATTATGAAATTTTAATTGTAAAAGGTTGGTATTTACAGATGAATCTTTAGACGTGGCCTATGAAATTATGTTGTGCAGTATTTTATGGTCTAGTCCAATGTTTATTTGTAAGAAAAAGGAGTGTCATATTGGTTATCTGTCGTCTAACCCACTAGCTTTCAGCAATCTGTTGGCAGAGATCTTACCCCCACCATTGATTTGCATGGTGTCACTCACGCACATCCGAGCAAGGTCATGCGCCACCTCTAAAAGATACATCTGTACAATTCATCAATAAATTATACACGTAAGCTAACTTTCTGGACTAGCGAAATAAGATAACTATGCCCTGAAAATTACCAAGTTTATTTTTGAAATATTTCAAGGAGTGGCACGTCGGGTGTTGCGTTACATTCACATTTACTTGTTTTGATTTGCCGCTTGCTCCTTTGTACTGTTTACCATGACAACCTGTGGTTGACTAAACACAGACTGTTTCATAGTTGTTTCACCTATTTAGCCTATGCACTCTCACCCGCTACTGATGGTCGTAAGTTGGAAAATGCCTCGGTAGCGTAGATGGAAGCGAGTCTACCTCACGTTCAACAGGTCCCTAGTTCGAATCTAGGTCATGGTAAGCTACTTGCATAAGGTATATTCCAGGGTTTTCCCTTATCCTGATAGACGAATGTCGGGTAACTTTAAGCTTTATGCACCCTGGCCTCATTTGAGCATCATTTCAACCATTCCATTCATCGTCCGATATGACAACGTTGGAGGACGTAAATTAAAAACAAAACATAAAATTGCTACTTACGGATTTTCCATTCCAATATAATATTCTTTAGATTGCCGATTATAAAATATATGTGATTGAAGTTTAAAATATCTTGGATGGGGGTAAAATATGCTCTTTACAATGAGTGAAACGTTGCTATTTTGTTGATCTAGCAATATTTAATATTGCATGAATTCAAAGCTTCTAAATAGGGAAACTACTGTGCTACGGTTTTAGGATAGATGTCACAAATTCCGTAAGCTAATAGTTTCCGTTATATCTCTTTCTCCTTAGAAATGGTCAAAGCTTGATAGGTATGCTACATCGGAGTGGAAAATAGAAAAGCTCATCACTAAATAAATAGGTAATTTCTTATTTCTATTGAAAGTCTATTGATAGTCTAAGAAAGAAAATTGGTAAGGAAAGCAAGGAATCTATGCATCAGCAACAAAAAAGGAAAAGCACATTTTGGTTTTAATATTACTAAGGTATTTTATTTTACTATATGATAACGCTTTAGAATAAAATATTGCAGCCACTGGTACTTAAAAGTGTTTATATAAATTATATTGGTTTTTACATCTAATGTAATACCATCAATAATTTACCTTAATGTTTCTGTTGTTTGACGCTTAGCATAATTCAGAGGTTCCAGGATTCTAACCCCGGGTTAAAGTTGGGAACCTTCTTTTGGCCAGCATTACTCTGCATTAATTTTTCATGTGAATATTTTTCCCATGTGCTGAAGACGAAGGTGATGAACATCTTCAAAATACCAGTTTCAAAATAACCACTTACCTGACTAGAGGCCAAAGAGCATTTGCTGAGTCTGTCGCTTATTTAAATTCATGTATATAATCCATTTGTTTAATTTTTTAAAATTATTATTTGGATAAATCACCACAGAATTTTGCAAATTCATTCATTTACAAATTGTTCAGTATTCGTGCAAATGTAAATATTGAGGTTGTTATTTGCATATTATGCTGTCCTGTAACAGTGACACTCAAGTATTTCCAGCTGCTGTATATTAGGGATTCATTCATTACTTTCAGTAGGTTTAAAGTACTGTTTCTTTTTCTTCGAAAACACATATAACTGCAATCAAATGCATTTCACCATCATCCAAGCGTGCCAGCATACCGCTAGCTTGCGTGAGATCGTTCCATTTTATCACATATTAGACTGCACTCACGGGGTCCATGAAATTTGGATTTTTATGTATCGCTGTAACGTTAATACCTATCAGAATCGTAATATATGGAAATGAATCGTTCCACACTGGCCGCATGTAGGCCTAAGTAGGTACTTACAGCATAATAAGTCGCCACAAAGGGAGCGTATTTCATTGTATATGAGAACATTTAGTAGTTTAACGGGACAAAATACGAGTCAGTTGGAGAATATAATGCCATGCCGGCATGTTGGTCATAGTAGTTCAATGGTTAACAGAAACTGGATGAAGACGGGAGAGCTATGGTTCAAAACCCGGTTGTAACATTCAATTTTTCAGTCTGATTCTATCTATCTAAACCTTAGCCTACACACGGCCAGTATGAAAAAACGATTAATTTCCACTAAATTTCCTTTGTTGGAAATCCGGAGTTTGCTGTCACTAAACAAGTCGCCTGCTTTATAGCTGTAGTATGATGCAGAAATTCTTACAGCCCATGAACAGCTTAACCCCTGAGGGCGCAGTCTTTAAAAGAAACTAAATTAGTAAGTTCTCAAACGAAGCAACTGGACCTAAATCGCTATTGCGGCTTGAAGGGTGCTCTATCTCTCAATATTCCATTTAATACGTTTTTCAGCGGACGGCACTGTAATTTAAGGGACCCACCTATTTCAGGAAAGTTTCCACATAGCTAAGTGACATCTGATACGATAAGAACAGCATCTATAGGTTGTTACATGCCTATTTTGATCTAAAAACAGTTTGATTATAAGTACTTGAAAACGTAATTTCTGACAACTTTTAACCAAAGCTTAATAAATAAAGAACTGTGTATAACTTAATTAACGACAATAGGGTATATAAGACGGTACTAGTACAGGTTGGATAGAGTTTTAAATCTTGTCTTAAATGTTAACATGCTTAAAATTTCAGATTAATAAAATATTCAGACAATAACGCATTATATATTTTAAAATATTCCATTTAAAATGATGCATACGAAATATTCTCATTACAGTCCTTGTCTACCCTATAGCCAACAAGGCTTCATACCAAGACACAGTGTAAACACCATCATTCCGCATGAGGAATAGTTAGCGCGTTGGCTTTCAGCACCTACAGACCGCTACATATCGCACTGTAGTGCAATACCAAAATACAGGGCTATTCGAAACGAAAGAACAGATTTCAACAATGTATTTGTTCCAAAAGAAACATGATTCCAACGTTCATGGGAGCCCGCCTCGGTAGCGTGGTGGTAACATATCAGCCTCGCGTTCAACAGGTCCCGAGTTCGAAACTCGGTCAGGGTGAGTTACCTGGATAAGGTTTTCCGGGGTTTTCGCTTATCCTGAAAGACGAATGTCGGATAATTGTAAGCTCTATGGACCCCGGGCTCATTTGAGCATCATTTCACCCATTCCATTCATCGTCCGATATGAGTTAACGTTGGAGGACGTAAATTACAAAAAAAAAAAAAAAAAAAAAAAAAAAAAAAAAGTTCATGGAGGGAGAAAAGTTTACAATTTTATATTATGCACTAAATATAATCACCGTGTGTTACACGACAAATGTAAAAACGGTGGCTCATTTAGCGCCACACACGAATCAGTTGTTCTCCAGTTATCGAATTCACAGCTCCAACAATTCGATGTCGTAGATCTCCAAAAGTGTCAGCCATGGAAGGGATAAATATACGGTCCCATAGATGTAACATGCAACCTCATAGATGAAAATCACACGGAGTGATAAAGTTGATTTTCTGGTCCTCCTCTTCCAGTTCAACGTCTTGGAAGTGTGCTATTCAGGTAACGTCGGACGTGCTAAGAGAAATGAGGCAGGGCACCATCTTGCTTGAAGATGAATTCATCTGAATCTTCTTCAAGTTGAGGAAATAACCAGTTTTCAAGAGGTCTAGAGAGGTTAGTCCTATCACAGTTTTCTCCATGGAGAGAAAAGGCCCATAAACCTTGTTTTACAGATATTGCACCGAAGACAATCACCTTTGTTGAATCTATTTCATGTTGAATAACTGCGATAGTATTTTCACTTGCCCAAATTCGAACGTTATGGCGATTAACTTTATCAGAAATATGAAAAGTGAATTCATCAGAAAAATTCAATCGTTGAGAAAAATTGCATTCTTCCGCAACAGCTAACATGTCAATGCACAATTTTTACCTTTTGTTGTAGTCGTTCGGATACATTTCTTTCAATAACTGCAATTTGTATAGCTTAAGGGGCAGACGATGTTTTAGAACTCGGATACCGTTGGTTGAGGAGTGTTAGATTCCATGTTTGCTCGTGATGGGGATTTCTTTGGGTTCCTTTAGTATAGCATTGGAATACGCTTGACATTCTCGTCCGATGTGGGAGGACGTCCCGTGCTTTTCCTTTTGCAGATGCAACCATCTTCTACGAATTTTCGATGCCATTCGTAAATTTTCTTATGACTGAAATTCAGAAATGAATGTTTGAAATCTGTTCTTTCTTTTTGAATAGCTCTGTATATCTACAAACAGTATATGAAACCCAGCGGTTTATTAGCAATAAAATGGCTATTGTCACATCTTAAATGCATAAAAGGTCTTCCTATAAACTCTTACCCTGGGACGCCTTTGTACTGTAAATCTTACACAATGAATATAAGTATCTTTCAGATTTATATTTGCCGCCTTCATGGGCTACAAATTGGTATATTGCAAATATTTAAATTATTTACGCATATATAATTGCTTCACTGACATCAAAACCATCACTGTCCAAAAGGGTATTCTTAATGTTTTGGAATTCAAATAGTTCCTGCTGTTAAATGAAGTATTTACAAATTGGGCAAGCAAAATGGTACAAGCTGCACGACTTCATAACATTGCTGTGCCTCATGGTTATGATATAAATTATGATACTGAAATGTGAGACTGGTGAATTACGTGGTATAGTACATATTAGTGTTAAGTGTTACTGTTGCACTTAATGTTCAGATTTCCGAAAGATAGCATTTGAATGTGTAAATTATGATGAAAATAAATTAATCAATATGAAGGATACGAGTTGCAGGATGACTGACTTTAAGGCATGTGGAATGAACGCACGCAGCACATTCAACAAACTTGAATTTGTTACATGGAACTCCTATAGAACGTTATCGTAACGACCAAAACAGCCATTTTCAGACTACCGTGCGTTACTCTGGATCGATAGTCACTACATCTACACAACGCCAAATTGCCGCCCACCCTACTTACCAGCGAAAAACGATTGGCCATTATAAGAATGAACCTAACACACGCTATACTGTTACGTCAGATAAAAGGAATTACTTCCCAAGAGAAACGCGTTGCAAATGTAAACTACTTCCTGGAGTGCCAGAAAGAAACATTTGGATAGCTATTGCAAGGGACCGTTAAGAGTTTGTTCAGAAGAGTAGGTATAACAGCCAGGAAAAATCCTAATACTTAAAGTATCTAGAAGTTTCTGCAAATAGGTTCTCTAATTATGAAACAAAACTTTGAACATTAAAATCCAAGAATGACCTGCTGATTATGAGAAAATTCAGCTTGATGCTCTCCGTATCATGAAGGAATACTGCGTTTTAACAAGCGTTCCATATCAGTGTTGCAGAAAGGACACATTAAGTAAACTATAATTCCAATGGATTCGGAAATACTTGCAATGAAATTAGGTATTTTTAAGAAAACAGTTTATGGGAATTTCCTAGTTATTCGATTGCCTCTAATGCAATAATTAAAGTTTCATGCCTTCCTAAAAATGGTATTAGCGATTGTTTTAAACTAATGTTCTTGAGAATGAACACTTAAAGAATAATAAAGAATTAGAACTGCAGACCTGGAACTTGTAGAAACTGTAAAAACGTTGTTTTCCAAGAATTAAAACTGATGATAAGGGTCTAGTATATGAACAGAAAGGTTGTCTGACAATTTTTTAATTGATCTACTTTTTCCTATGCATTACAATACGCGTTTAGGATAATTTGATTATGTGCTATAAGTTTTGAAATATTGACACAAAGGATAAAAATTAAATTCTGTACAATTGCGAAACTTAAATCCATCAGACATCTCCGCATACAACACGCAGATTTCTTATAATATTCCCATGAGAAGCCAGAGGGCATGTCTTTGTTTTCATAGCTTTTCAGAAAAGGCAAAGAATACTCCAGCAATTACACATGTAATACTTAAAGCGACATTTAATTATCATACCTGAGTATATATTGGCATTATACTTGTATATGGCTTTATCTGTATCTAAGATAATTAAAAGTCACTAAATTCTGAAAATAATATGAACGCACGCTGTATTAACATTTTTAAATTTTGGTGTACCCTTGTAAACAACAGAAACTGTATGAATTGTATACATATTTCCTCAGAGGAGCTCAGAGTATACGTATACTTGTGAGATAAATGCACATGAAAATATCCCGTTTGCTTTCCTCATGTGGAATAGCTGTGTTAAGGACATAGAGAATTCGGATATACATTTTGTCAGGGTTTTGATATAAAAAACTGCTATGGAGCTTAATTCTATTGCGAATGAGAGGTCGTATGATAACTACAAAACAATCCTCATTGACGTGTGAGATTAAACGTTTGAAATGTTCAACGGAGGAATATTTTACACGTTTTAGCATCGACTTTAAGTCAAACTGTCTCCGAACTTTGGAAAATCTAGCCATTAACAGATCCTTTACATTAAAAATGGAGCTGAAGAGTTTGGTTGTTAAAAATCTTAGCTTGCATATTGTCGGGAATGCATTGTTACGACGAAGCGGCGCGGCGAGGCACTCAAATTGAGGGAGATAAAAGCTCGCAGAAACGGTGAGGGGAAGGAGACGGATTTATCGAGAGTTCATCTTTGTTTGAGAACATTCCGGATAGTGAGTAATCTATAAAAAAGGAGCCGCCGCCCGCCTGAGCAGTCAGTCCGTAATTGAACGCGTGTGCGTGAACAGCTGTGTGGACTTTGTGGTCGATGACCTTGCAAGTTGTATTGTGTATGTGACGTAATTCTGCTACAGTCAGGTGGGCTAAGGTGTGTTACTAAAGAAATAAAGCGAAATTTTTAGTGTTTGTAACCTGGACGCTTAATTTCACGAATCCCCAAAGTCACAATTGGTGACAGAAGTGGGACATTACGACGATGGAGGTTGCATTGGCGCAGATTTTAGAGAAGTTGGAGATCAAAAATAAAATCCTGAACGCCCAGTTGAAAGAAATAAGGACAGCGAATGACACCCTCGCTGCGAAAACGCAGGCGTAAAATAGCAACCTGGCCGCAAATTTGGAGACGACAAATTACAACCTGACCTGGCGGAGATGGCCAAACTGACCACCAAAATGAAGGCCGAACTATCTGAAGGCTGCGAACGAGGCCCTCGCCGAAAAAATTGAACAGTTGGCCGGCGTGAGGGATGACGTCACTGGGCTGGACAAGCGGATGGGCCAAGAGGACGAGCGCGTCGAAGACCTGGCGAGCCGCGTTGACATCTAGAGGGAATGGCCGACACCAACGCCATGGTGGAGGAATCCGTGGGCAGAAGGATGAAAGATTTAAAGACCGACGCGTTGGGACGCGACACAACTTCCGCGCACGTCAAACAGCTGAAGTACGACGGCACGTCCACCTTCGAAGTCTTCCGCCGCCAATTCGACAAAGTGGCCAAGCTCAAGTGGTCACCAGAGGAGGAGGCCGCACAGCTAATAGCCAGCCTCCAGGGACGGACCGCAGAATTCCTGAACGGTGGAGGGAGGCGGATATCTTGAGAATTCGTATTTGTTCTTGCTCCGTCTTGATTGAGAACATTCCGGATAGTGAGTTATCTGTAAAAAGGGAGCCGCCGCCCGCCAGAGCGTGTGCGTGAACAGCTGTGGGGACTTTGGGGTCGATGACCTTGCAACTGTATTGTGTATGTGACGTAATTCTGCTACAGTCAGGTGGACTAAGGTGTGTTTCTAAAGAAATAAAGCGAAATTTTTAGTGTTTGTAACCTGGACTTTTAATTTCACAAAACCAATTACGTCACAACAAGATGGTAGATTAATGGTCGATTACTTGACAATTTGGGTGAACTCGGTCCTAATTTAAAAGTTACGAATCACATATCTTTCTCATTTTACTGCGGAACCTTATTTTATGATCCTTCAAAAGGATCTTTGATAAATCTCCGGAATATTTGAAACCTGAGAATGAATCCAATAGGTATACCTCAGTAGTTAATTGAATATGTCGATTTTTAGCAGTGTAGTTGTCTTGCTGAATGATTCATTTCCATACATAAAATCAGAAGTCCGACACTAGGTAAGAGGTCTGCAATGGTAAATTATGCGACACCTGTGAACCTTTCCAGGGCGCAAACATAATATTTCATACTTTCCCTACGTCACAATGTTTCGTCCTAAAACATACAATTCCTTATATATGCGACATCACAACTTGCTAAATTTTGAATCTAGAGCTTTCACAAGTAAATAATCGTCAGTTGCTCAAGCTAGATTTTGGAAGACATTTTTGCGGGTCTATAATGAGTATTATTTTATTTTATATGATTTTCCCTGGACATTAACCTTTTTGAGTATATGTATAAATCTGCTGTTAATATTTCCACTGAAGTATGCGTTATAACCTTTGGCATTTTATTACTAGCTTTCTACTGCTTTCTTTTATCAGGCGATGCCATTTTAAATTTGTTTCTAGCAATTTAATTTATTGTAAAGGCGCGGAAAATAAATTTGGGATTAGCTTTTCATCCAAAGTAAGAGCATCAAGTTTAATCCTATTTCTTCTTTGAGAAATAATGTTGTTTCCTCGAGTCTATGACTGATTTTAATGCTACATTTCTTAGATCGACTTTCACTTGATGCTTTTTCTCCCAAAATGGGAACTTAGGTTACTTTTCAGAGACCTTTTGCTGTCTGCATTTAGATGGGGATTTGAGTATGTGGACTACTACTTACATTCCACTCTTGGATGTTTTAGGATATAAATCTTTTTTCCTTACACTTACATATTTCTAAATAATGTGGCCAAAGGTCCTGCTTTCTACCTCGTTTCTCTACCTTCGGTTACTACTTTCAGTAGTAGTGATTGGCTGAGGAATTTAACTCGTGCGTTGCTCTGAACTTCAGAAATTTCAGTCATGTTGTTAATACTGCATCACACTTAATGATGATTATGATAATGAAGTTTATTATTCCTTTGTTACCATAAATGTGAATTTAGTGGCATGTTTATCAATTTTTCGACTGCCAAATTGATTGATAAGGCTTTTGAATGTTATGTTATAAGATTAAGACATTTAATAATTATGTTTAAGTATGTCATCCTCGAAACTTGTTAGTCTCCATTTATGTAATAATTAAATGCAGGAGCAATATGCACTCGCATGTGATAGAGATTAGTTGGACGCAGAGTAAGAACGACGTCAGATGTACAGCACAGCCATCAAATGTGCAAACATCTGCCACAAGAAGCAAACGCCGAAAACAACGTAACATAGTACTAATCGATTTAATGGGATACCTCTTGGGCCAAGTATAAAAAAGGGGAAAGATAAATTCCAGAACTTTCTAAACAAAAGTAGCGGTTATCAAACTATGTGTGAACGTATGAAAATTAGTAAGAAGGAAAACACACCAGGCGACAGAGTTGAATTCTTTGCATTTGCACCTCTGATATCGTGCGACGTCGAAAGGAGTTCTTCACTGTTTAAAAATTGATTTAAGATAGGCATTCAAATTTCACATTTAATAATTTACAAATGTACATTATAAACCAGTGTATTGCACGCTGTGACGATATTACTTTTAATGAATATCATCAGTATGTAACGCGTTTTAGTTCAATTCCAGAAAGCATAGTTTATGGTGCTTGTAGGTTGTGTTGCAGTGAGGCGGTTGTCATGGTCAGGCTGCACCTACCTGCAGCTGTTTACATGCTCGAGCGATAAAAATAAATTCTATATGCAGTATACCTATGGAAAAGGACAGGTACCTCCGGCTTTTAGTAATAACATGAATCAGAAAAAATACGCATTTTCCTCTAATGTTTGCTGAGTATGGAGTATTGAACAAAAATTATTACAGAGTTTCAGATCCTAAAGATGTTACGCTCAGTATTGTGCAGTTTACAACAAATTTATTTGCAGGAAAACTTCACGCAAAGTTATTATAAGAACGCTGCTAACAACTACATACTATAAGTGGATCATTAAAATCGTAAGATTACCTAAACAAATATATCTAAATTCATGCATTGTAAGCTTTTCTTTAACAAGAAGCGTGTGGAATAAGAGCCTACATATGATATCACCTTTAAAAGGGTTCAGTATTATCAATCCATGTGTCCGTATGCTAAATTTTCTAGTAATTTAACAAAGCATAAAACCATTCCAGAGCTTCAATTGCATTTGACGTATACACACACACACACACACACACACACACACACACACACACACACACACACACACACACACACACACACACACATAAAATATCATGGTAATAGGACATTCGTAGTGCTGTCTGTTTTTATTATTAAATTCAAATTTTACAGGGATAAAGTCTTAGGCCTCAATATTTCAAGAAAAGTACATGTATTATTATTATTATCATCATCATCATCATCATCATCAAAAAATCGAGAGGCAAAATATGGAGGTTGCTAATTAAGGACTTTAGACGAATGTTCCACATACGCATTGAATCGCAAAGGAAATGGTTGAAGTTGAGGCAGCAGACGTATGTTCCACATACGCCCCTTTTTTCCTTTTTACAGTTTCTGGACAACCACCATAAACAATCATTTTCACAAAAGAGTTGCGTGCAGGACAGCTGCCATTTTTCCATTTTGTGCATTCGTAAGTGCTTGTCACAAAGTTTGAGGAACTCAAAATTAAAGACGAATGAATATATTCCCCTTTTATTTCTCTCTCTGTCTTCTCTCTCTCTCTCTCTTTTAATTTCATCCTCCAACGTTAAGTAATTTCTGACGATGAATGAAATGGGTGAAATGATGCTCAGATGATTCCGGGGTCCATGTAGCTTAGAGTTACCTTACATTCGTCTATCAGGATAAGGGAAAACCCCGGGAAAAACCTGATCCAGGTAACTCATGCTAACCGATATTCGAACTCGGGACCTCTTGAGCGCGAGAGAGACACGCTACCGAAGCAGGCATTGTATATTTCAGGTATTCATATTAACTTTGCAGCAAATAAGCTGCTTAATATCACTGACTGTTTCCTAAATACCCTCTTGTTAAATAAGACGTCCCCTTTTTAGGCAATTCCTTTATGGTTAGTTAGTGGCGATGTATACTTCTGATATTACGTTTTTTCATTGGATGCTAATTCTGATGATCTCGAAGACTCGATTTTGAGCATCTTCTAAGCGACAATTGCGTTTTATGAGAGCGTTTTCCAAGTTTACTGGGATATATCATATGAGCCGAATAAGTGGAGTTCATTGCACGTTTAAAGGTCTCATGATGGTCCTCTTAATTGGAATGCCGAAAATAGCATTCGATTACGTTACTAAACGTCATTCTACTTATAATTCGCACGAGACTGAGACGCTTCACTGAGGTATTTCTTACGAAGCTGTGGTCCTCGTAAACTTATTTTTTAACAGCCTTAAGCATATGATTAAACTACATTTGGTATACATAATGTGAGGAATTACCGCATATTATTCTATGCAAATATCTTTTACGTTTTTCTTAGAGGCGAAGAAACGAAAAAAAGAAATACACATATGAAGCAATGGTGGAAAGAAAGGCATTTGCTTCTTAAAATGCTTATGATTAATCTTAGCAAATATAGTATGAGGGTTATTACATGCGAGCTTTTACTTTATTATTCTTGAACGCTGTATGTATTCTGATGAATAGTATCCAGAGGCCTATAAGGGACCAGATGAATGCCGTCGCTAAAAATACGAAAGTAATATCTAGGCTTCGATAAGCCATGAAAGTATTAGTTAAATCCTCAGTTTATTCTGGAGGTTGTGTTACCTTGTCACATAAAGCCCCTGGAGGTGGCTTCAGAAACCCTTGAGAAAGAGAAAGTGCCTGATATCCGCATAAACTTATTCACCTCGGTTTCATTTTTATAGCGTTATCATCGCGGTAGCCGCATGGTACCGTCTGTGCTTCAGATTATAACATGATTTATTTCCAGCTCTGCGGACCTGAGCTTCCTCCCTAACTTGGTAGGATATTTATCTCACCAAAGGTACGAAACTTTAAATTGAATATTCACGCCGAGAAATGTATAGCCGATTAAGAAAACTCTTTGTATTGTTTAATTTCTGCATAAAGGAAACGCTTTCATTTTGTATACTTTTATTGAGCATGGAGCTGCCTAATTTAAACCGCAGATGGTTCAAGTACGGAATACGAAATGACATCCATATGAATTAAAATTAACACATTAAGAACAAATATTTTGCAAGGACAGGGCTCATAACTGATTATATTTACAGAACAGTCCTTGCTTTACAGAATGTTCTTAATGACAAACTATATCACTCATTAACATACAGTTTAATTGAGAACGAGGTTATTTTTAGAATTAGCGTAAAATAGAATTGGCCGTCACGATGCTACTACAGGATGATGCTAAGCGTAATAAATATAGAGAACTTCAACGGATTGTAGTCGTCAATTCCGCTTTATTCAACCAATGAATGTTTACTTTAATTAACTTTTAGTTTGCTGGGAATAATTATGGTCAGCAGCTTTGTGTATTTTTGTTTCTTTTGTGTTGTAGCACATGTTTCATGCCTTTTTATATTTGTTTCATTTGATTGCATTATAATCGCGCAGTTATGCCACCTAAACAATTGATCCTTTTTTAAATGGTGTGCCGTTTTGTTTTCCCTCCGGCACCTTTTCACTTGCCCTTCCGGTTCGAAGCACTGCTGTCACGCTGCTTTGGTTTTCCACCGTTCCTGTTTGGGGGCGCTGCGGTGCCTCAGGCTCCTTGGGTGGCTCCTTCAGACCGGCAGGAGTAGTGTGTGCCTGGCTCGCGTCGCGTCTGTGTCTCTGGGTAAGTGCTCCATGTTCGGGTTTCCTTATACTCTCTTTGGGTTTTCATGCGTTGCCTTTAGGTGAGCCGTGTTGTTTTATGGGGCTCTTTCCTCTCAGTTCGGGACCAGAAGTTGATTGTTACTTTATGTGTCTGCGTTGATCAATACCAAATGTAGCTGGAAGTAAATACTATATGAAGATAGAACAGAAGTTTATTGTTATTGTATATTTATGTACTGCTAAGCGCAAAGTGTAGCAAGAAAATAAATTCAAATTAAGGTTTGATAAAAGCCTTATGGTTTTAATTAATTTCATGACCCTGGGTTGGCCCACACAATGGAGTACGTTGCAATAACATGACTTTCTCTACGCATTCTTCTACGCTATTCTTACATCGCAAACAATCTCACTACTTGTTAATCCAGATGACAAATGCTCAAATTCTGAAATTCTTGTTTTCTGCTCTAGTTTCATATTGTGTTTGGAAACTTGCAAACTTTCAACTTCGCCATCTGTATACAGGCTTCGTCGTACATGGCTTTCATGGGAAGTTGTGCCAAAATGCACTTACCACTATATGCACCATACCACCACCTCAAGGAGCACGCGAGCGCACTTGTTTATTTGTGTAGTGTTTAACACCCACTTTTATTACATAAGCACCTCAGGCGGTGACACTGATGATATATGAGATGAAAATCGAGCACCGGTGGTATGAGATGGCGGAGGACATCGAAGATCCAGGAGAAAATTCGTCCTATGCCATGTTGTCCATCACAAATTGCACTTTACGGTCGCTGAAATAGAACCCGGGCTGCCTTGGTGAGAACCGAACGGTCTAACCATTAACCACGGCGCGACCAAAACTTACGGAGCACTGTGGATGAAAGCTATGTGACGAGCCATGCTCCAAGTATCACCAATGCACAAGCAGAATTCAGTCACCCAGCACAGGCAAGAGAAGGCTAAAATCCAAATTTTAGTAGATATACAATATATATTAAGTTACTATTATAACAATTACGGAGGACAATAATATAATTTTATTGAGAAGATAATTCAAATGGAATGACTACGCTTATAGTTATGGGACGGACGGACGTACCGATGGACAAACAGACAAACAAACAAGCAAACAATGAATGAATGAATGAATGAATGAATGAACGAACGAACGAATGAATGAATGAATGAATGAATGAATGAATGAATGAATGAATGAATGAATGAATGAATGAATGAATGAATGAATGAATGAATGAATGAATGAATGAATGAATGAATGAATGAATGAATGAATGAATGAATGAATGAATGAATGAATGAATGAATGAATGAATGAATAAATGAATAAATAAATGAATAAATAAATAAATAAATAAATAAATAAATAAATAAATAAATAAATAAATAAATAAATAAATAAATAAATAAATAAATAAATAAATAAATAAATAAATAAATAAATAAATAAATAAATAAATAAATAAATAAATAAATAAATAAATAAATAAATAAATAAATAAATAAATAAATAAATAAATAAATAAATAAATAAATAAATAAATAAATAAATAAATAAATAAATAAATAAATAAATAAATAAATAAATAAATAAATAAATAAATAAATAAATAAATAAATAAATAAATAAATAAATACATACAATCATACATGCATACATACATGCATGCATACAGACAGACAGACAGACATACATACATATACATACATACATAAATGTATAAATAAGTAGATAACTAAATAAATAAGTAAAGAAACAAACAAATAAATAACTGAATTTGGGTTTGTGACTCGTGTTCTCAGGGCTTACGGGTCTTACTATAAGATCTGTGAGCAAACTGAAGGAATCTGATATTGGAGCAGAGTGCATTTATACATTCTGTGTTTTTCGACGGTGTCACATACTTGCCTGTCAAGCAAGGACAAATTCGCTTAAGTTCTATGCAACTTTGGCGTTTTAGCTCGGTACATCATGTGCTTAATAAAATTCGTTATTGCTTATAAAGGGATTATTTTATCCCACATGTGATATTAAAGACTCCCGGAAAAAGTATGTTTGGGTGCGACTTGCGTGTACGTGTTTGTGTGCGTATCTGTGTGTGCTTGCACAACAACGGTACATCGCAAAACCGAAGATTAAGTTTTCGGTATTTAAGTACAACATCATTCAGGAATTCCATACGAAAGTTTTGAAGAAACTACCGTATATACAATCTCCTTCAAAAATTCTAACTTAAGGGTTTCATTGAATTACTAAGATATTTTCATTCGCAATATAAAGAATTACACGAAAGCTATATGCGGCTGCATACACATTTAAAGTGATCTAATATGAATATACATTTTTATAAGTGGGATATATAATATTTTCGTTTGATAGGAAAACAATACAGGGTTATTTGTGAACAGAAGGTGCCTAAACCACCAGCGAGGAAGAGCCTAAACGGAGAGTAATTATACAAACTAATTAATTAATTACCTGTGTGAGGTTTAATGAATATCCTGCTATAGTAATAAAAGAGGAAAGGATAGAAATGTACATACACGTGTGACATAGGTAATACGAGTTGAGGATCGAGAGAGTGTGAAAGAGAAACAGGGAGGATTGAAGGTATACTGAGAAGTTCAGCGAATAATTTCATTAGTCACTATATTTAATAGGATAGTAATGTATTAAGACGTACGACGTATATTTGTATATTTGATACGCTTCCTGCATCATGTTTAAAGTAGATGCCTAGCCTAGCCTAGCCTAGCCTAGTCTACCCTAGTCTAAACTAACCTAAACTAACTTAACGACTGTAAACTAACAATGTTAGTCTCCCTGAGCTAGCCTGACACCGTTTAAGGCAACCTGAACTGGTCTTACACAATCCAATCATTCATCATGTTAACACCTTGCACCATACTATGTTGCGGGTCATATCATGTAGTTAATTATAATAGAAGCTATTCACGGCCTCTCTCTACTACGCGAGACGGCCGGCAGTCCATTGGGAACCAACGCCTTCAGAGGCGGGCTACAATCCTTACACTGCATATTAAGATGTTGCAAATGTTGACCTTCTGCTCTCAGACAGGCAGTATATTTCGTGAAAATATTTTCGCTCACTCTCCGAAGCAGGTATTCTTGTAATTTCTTGCACTGTGTTTTCCCTAAGTTCCTGTAGTGCATGAGGATTGGTACGATACACATTGTGTTTTAAAGAACTCCATAAATAGAAGTCACAACTCGTTCTTGCTGGAACGAATCCATATAATTTCTTTTTTTCCTGTCAATCGATTGAAAAATAGCTTTATAATTAAACTCTAGTATCACTCAGCATTTACTGCTTTCATCACTATGTGTTCTATTATTGTTCTAGCACATATCGCACACCACACCCAATTTTTTTGTTATAAGGCGTTTCATCCATTAGACAGGTTTTCCTGAAGCTCAGTATCGACTGTTGTGAGTATTAAAATTCCAATTAAGTGAAAATAATATTTATAGGTGAAAAACAAAAGCTATCAGTGAAACCCCTTTGTTTGGATTGGAAAAACAGTTACAATAATTGACACGTTTAGCGAGATCGTTTGGATTTAACACTTGCATATGTATGTAGCAATAGGGTTTCAGTTTCAACTGATGTGTATCGTTCCAATCCTCACACACTACAAGAAGTTAGGGAAAATATTGTGAAGATACCACAAGAAAACCTGCTGCTGAACTTCGGAGAGTGAGCGACAATATTTACACGAGACATGTTGTCTACATCCTATCACAACGTTACGGAGGACACCTTATACACCTCGACCCACACAGGACACTTTTTGGGTCTGAAACTCCCAAGGAGAGATGGATGAAATGATGGAACTGAATGAGACAGTAGGCCACAGACTGACAGACAGACAGACTGGCAGATCAGAGAGACGATACTATCAATATAATATATAATATATTATATATAATATCAATCGCTGTTCACAGAAGGCTTATCTCTAACGATTCAGGCAGAATATTCTTCTCACCGTAAGTACCTCATTTGTCAGGATTGAGAATAACTTAAAATAATCAAGAATCAGCACCATTTGTTTCACACCGCATGGCACCACGAAGTTTGTAAACTTACCAGAAACATGAAAGCACATACGAAATGAGAAGAAATAAGAGTAGAAGACATCCATGCTAGTTGAGAAATCATCCCCAATATTCACTTATGAACCCGGTGAAATTGCGGAAATATCAATTGTCCAAGCAGTCGGCACAACTACTCACACTACATACTGAACTTTCTCTTCTAACTACTCTTCCGAAAGTTTATTCTTACGTCTACTTGTTAAACGAGAAAAACGTTTGTTGTGGATATAAGACGATACAGCACAGGGCTCGCAATTAAATTACTGTTCTTTATATGACTACCTGATATATGATGTGTTACATTCATAATACTTTCTCCACCCAGTATCGTTTATTGTTATATTAACTTCTAGATATAATTCTTACAGATGCAATCTGTCTGCTTCATGTTAATAAGAATTTTCTGAAAGTGTTTAATTACATATCTATTCTACATATTCATAAAACAAACTGATAGAGGTTTAAAAGCGGGACGACGTATACTAAACTTGGAAACTCATACTCTCACCAAAGTCAAAAACGCTACCAAATGTTATAAAAGTCATATGTGCTCTGTTCATAAAGTGTATTTAATTCATGTCCAAGAAGTATTCCTACAAAAGCTTACCCTTCTCCCTATCCCTCATTAATATACTTTCATTGCACGTTTCATTGTAAGTATAAAAGAAAGTAGTAAATTAATACGATTTTTTTACAAACATTTGCTAGTAATTCCATCCTATTAGCATGACCATGAGAAAAAGAATAGTCGCTCCCAGTTGAAAGCAGTTTACATTATATTCGAACAGATTCACCATTGTCATATGGAATATGTAAAAAGGATATTTAAATATTTAGATAATCTGGTATAGTTCCAAATAACAGTGTTACTTAAAATAATTGCCTTGTCCATACGACGACACTAGAGAATTTATTTCTCACTGCGCATGGATCAAATAAGACCAACATTGCTTCAAGGTACGAGCAGCCCCAAGTATTTGGAAATTCAAACCTAAAAGAATTAACATTTTGGAAATTATTAACGCCATAAACATTGATTTCTTATAAATTATGTGCCTTTAAAGTGATTTTCCTGCTATTAAAATTCCTTCTGCTCTTACTGTATCAAAGATACTCAGATTGAACACCACTTCGCAAGTAATTCGAATAAAACTGAAGATAAATATTTTTCTTTCTCATTCAAGATAAATTAACCACATGATATGTTCATCAATATTATTAGACGCACTTTTGAGAAAATAAGAAGCACTAATTTGTTGTACAAAGGTAAGCTTCGAGTTTGCACTTTTTCTTGAAAAATTTCATTCCGCACTGGTAAATGATGCTAAAGTTAAATACACATTTAGCCCATTGAGTAATTGAGTTCATGTACAAATAGAAATAGTCACACATATTTTAGAAACGTATTCCTTATATTGGGGCAGCCTAAAATGTGTTCGCTTTGAAATGTTGGCATCGAATTTGAATTACTTCCTTTCCTTATTACCAGTAAGAAGCAGTGGCGGCTGATGGATCAAATTATTTGTGGTGCACAAATGAAAAATATAATACAGAGTAGTAGTGACTCGCCTATTTATACAGAAACTCTGCTCTACTTAGACCTTAGACCTGGCGAATCTATCGATAACTTTTGCGCTGAAGTCGCTGATCTTCATAACAAACTCCCTCTCAATTGAAAGCATTGCTAATGCTGACAATCGGTCCTGTGACATTGTGTTCCTAAGGAAAGTTTTTAGTCTTTAAAGTTGAGAAACAGCGTTCTGCTTCAGTGGTAGACATTGGCATAGTTAACAGTACTCGCAGGAGTTTGATATATTCGCTGAATGTAGCACATAAATTGTTTTCCTTAATGAAGTCCATCAACCACAAAGCGCCGGACATTCAACGAAATTCCTCTCGACTGTAAATTACAGTCAGTTCTCTACGATTTTTTTTCCAATGATAAAAGGATAGAATCTTACTGTTTCTTTAAGAGAGTCCTCTGGAAATGCCTTATCATAGTCGGAGAAATTTTCTTGATGAAACAAAGTCGAGGCTAGCAGATGCCCCGTGAAGCTAAATTTGTCCTTTGCTTCTCTAAGAATGTAACAAACTTCAAGAGCTTCTCTTCTTTTCACATCATGATCTTCTATTCTTCTCCTCTTAATTGCAGTTTCTTCGTGTTCCTCAATATCCACGATATTTCTTACCTTTTGCACTTCCCTTTCAAATGCGTTTACCTGGGCGAGGGCAAATGTTGTATTGCAGTCTTGTTTCTGCAGCTGATTGTGCAAAATGTCCACATGGGGCATGATCTTGTGGAAGAAAGGCAGCCAGAATACAAAATTATCATCTTTCAAAGTGGCCATAAACCCAGAAGACTGAACAAGTGTGGTGTTGTTTAACAGAGCTCTCTTCTGAATAACCTCCATGCACTGAATTAAATTCTCCCTGTGTTCGAAAATGATATTGACGATCCATGAATGAAAATTCCATCGTGTCGGAACAGAACGTGGCAATTGTTTTTGCACAGCTTCATCAAGCACAGCTGTTCTTTGAGAAGAATTTGAAAAAAATGTTCATATTCCTTATAAATTGGTAAAAAATATCCTCACACTGGTGTTTACTGAGGCTGCATTTATATTATTAAGTTAAGCTTATGTGCATGGCAGTGTATATAAGAGGCACAAGGATACTTCTCTTTCACAATTTCCTGAACACCGTGTTTCCTAACTCCCACGACGGATGCACCATCATAGGTCTGTGCTATAAGTTTATTCGGGCACCCTGACAGTTGCAGGTCAAGTTCAGATATAATGACTGTCGCAAAAGAGTCTGCATCATGACCAGCAGGTTGAAAAAAAACTCCAAAATCGTTCTACAGGATTGTCATTCACAAGATATCTGTAGATAATAACCATCTGATACACTGAAGAAACATCAGTGGTTTCATCTGCTATAACAGCAAGGAATTCTGCATCCTTAATCTCCCTCATTATTTCCTCTTGGCTTCTAACGTACACTGAAGAATTTCGTTTTGTGTAATTTTTGAAGTGCCCTTAAAAACAGTTGCTTTTTCCAGATGACCCTTCAGGATACTATCGAGATCAGTGCTGAAATCTATTAGACCTCGAAAGATACCAGGGTTTTGTGATGTATCAGATT
This sequence comes from Mantis religiosa, assembly GCA_030765055.1. Lineage (NCBI taxonomy): Eukaryota > Metazoa > Arthropoda > Insecta > Mantodea > Mantidae > Mantis > Mantis religiosa. Next base: position 104,253,816 of record CM060953.1, read on the forward strand.
CATCATGACCTCTAAAAGCCAGCTCAAATGAGCCGCAACACCGTAGGTATACAGTTTATTATGATATTTAGGACATATCTATTCTGCGTAACTTTATCGTTATGCAACTGTATGTTCCCTCTGTATGCACTGTCCATTTGTGCAGCAATATTAATATTACCATACATTGCTAAACTTAATGCATTTTTATATGAGGCGAAGAGGGCTCATGCTTTTTAACATGATCGTGCATGTGTTGTATATCTTTCATTCCTTGCTTCACCCAGGAATCATCTCCTCCAAAGAGCAGGGATGGAAAACAGTATAAAGAGTTATTAACTGCACATCCACATAACCAGTCGTGCTTCTTATACATGTCAGGGTTGAACTTCCTATTGAATGCTCTAGCTTTTGTCTTAATCGTTTGAGTTATAGAAATGTTTGCCGTGGGCCTACCCATTCGTTTCACTTCAGATTTTTCTTCAGCACTCTGTTGCGCAAAGGGCTTTTCCAGTAAAGGTTGCACGGTATTCATTTTATCAGAAATTTATAAACGTACAAAAACAACACGTCACAATAAGCACTATAAATAAAATGTTAGATTCCTGAATTTCACCTTAAACAAATCTTTCTCAATGTTCTTCGAGTACGAAACCATACCACAGAAAAGCATACCCACAGATACGTATTGTGACTTTGTGGGTTCGTGAAATGAAAAGTCCAATTACACAAACTCAACAATGTTCTTTATTTCTACCGACTTACAGTTTAACACTTGCCAATTACACAGAATTACGTGCTGCACACAATTACAATTCACCAGTTCGTCCGTTACAATTCACTTGTACTCGCGATTACGTAAACTCCGATGCACATACACAGTTACGTAAAGTCTTCCGTTGCACAATCATCTCATTCATTAACACGGCGCTCCCTTGCTAGCACGTCACTGACTCACTGTCTGTCTGCAACCCCCTTTTTATAGGAATCTCGCCGTCTCTTCCCGACTTCTCTAGTTCCCACCCGAAAGTTCCAGATGGCCGTGGAAAAGGGGGAAGGGGCCGCCCGCGCAAGTGACATTTCCACTAATCTTTCCCCCCAGTTAGTGACAGGGACTAATGGGAGGCGTGGCTCGGCCGCCTTTGGTTTCCTCACGGCTGTTGGCCTCATGCCTACCGCTAATTGGGTGACACCGCTCCCTCCTCAAAGCTGGTCGTCCCGAACAGCACCATCGTAGCGGGCTAGTCGATCCAGGTGTACCACCAACATCTTACCTCGGGGAGCCTTCTGGATGCGGTAGACCACGTCGTTAATCCTCTTCACCACCCGGTACGGTCCTTGCCATGGCTGCTGGAGCTTCGGGCAGCGTCCCTTGGTCCGGGTAGGACGGTACAACCAGACCAGGTCACCTTGCTGGAACCCTTGGCTGTTGGGTTGCCTGTCATACCTAGTCTTCATGCGGTCGCTCGCCTTCTGGATGTTCTGGCGAGACATCTCGTGCATGTCGTGGAGATGGTCCACCAAGTTCTCCACATACTCGGTCGCTGGCTGTTTCGCTTCCGGAGGGCATCCAAAAGCCAGGTCACAAGGGTGGCGTAACTCTCGGCCGAACATTAAGCTGGCTGGCGTCATCCCAGTTGTGTCGTGTGTAGACGAGCGATAGGCCACCAAGAACAGTGGCATCTTGACGTCCCAGTCTCGCTGATGGCTGGTCACGACCTTCCTCAGGTGTTCCTCTAAGGTCTTGATGCACCTTTTGACCATGCCATCCGATTGGGGATGTAGAGGCGTAGTGCGAGTCTTGTTCACCCCAAGCCTTTGTAGTGCCTCCTTCATTAGGTTGGACTCAAAGTTTGTACCCTGGTCACTGTGTAGCTCTAACGGCACCCCAAATCGACAGAACACTTGCTCCACGAGGCAGCCTGTGATTGTCTTTGCCTCTTGGTTTGGGATGGCATACAACTCCGGCCACTTGGTGAAGTAGTCCACGACCACCATCAGGTACTTGTTGCCTCGGTCGGAAACTGGGAACGGTCCAGCAATGTCAACGGCGATCCGTTCGAATGGCGCTCCGACGTTGTACTGCTGCATGCGACCCCGGCTCCTAGTCTGGGGGCCACGACTCGCCGCGCACACGTGACACTGACGGCACCATCTCTCAGCATCTGCTCGGAGTCTCAGCCAGTAGTAGCGCTGCCGTAGTTTGTCAATCGTTCGGTTCCCTCCCAGGTGTCCTTGCGAAGTACCGGCGTGCACTTCCTCCAGGACTTCCGGGACCTTACTCCGGGGAAGTACCAACTGCTCTCTCTGCGTCTTCCCATCGGGTGACTCCCATACCCGGAACAGCACGCCCTCTCTGGTCTTCAACGAGTCCCATTGGGCCCAGTACGACTTGTAGGTGGCGCTCCTCGGTGCGATGTCCTCCCAGGTTGGTCTCATCCCTGCCTCCACTTCCCTCAAGAGTGGCCCCAAGTCTGCGTCCGCCAGCTGCTCCCTCCTCAGACCTGCGCTATCCCAGCCTTCAGCAGGCACTGCCACAACTACTCGGACTGCTGCGGCACGCTCCTTCTCTTCCACACTTGTGCACTGGCCGCACTCTTCTGGACATGGCGTCTGCGTTACCGTGGCTCTTCCCTCTACGATGTTCCGAGGTGAAGTCGTACTCCTGAAGCCTCTGGACCCAACGTGCTGTCCGGCCTTCCAGGTTCTTAAAGGTCAATAGCCAGGTTAGGGCGGAATGGTCAGTCCTCAGGTGGAATGGCTGACCGTACAGGTACTTGTGGAAGTGCTCCAATGTCTTTACTACCGCCAGTAACTCCCGTCGGGTGACGCAGTAGTTCTTCTCTGCCTTGGATAGCGTCTTGCTGTAATAGGCTATCACCCGCTCATGGCCGTCCTGGATCTGCGATAGGACACCTCCAATGCAATGGTCGCTGGCGTCGGTGTCCACAATGAAGGCGCCACCCGGTTGTGGGAAACCCAAAATTGGAGCACTGCACAGGGTCTCCTTTAGGTGCTGGAAAGCGTTTTCGGCGTCCTCTGTCCACACATAAGGCCGGTGTTCCTCCGTCAGGCGGGTGAGGGATTTTGCGATGTTGGAGAACCCCTTTATGAAGCGGCGGTAATAACTGCACAGCCCCAGGAAACTGCGCAACTCTTTCCTATCCTTTGGGCGAGGCCAATCTCTCACAGCCTGTGTCTTCTCCGGGTCTGTGGCCACTCCGGTTGCTGAGACTATGTGGCCCAAGTAGTTAACTTCCTTGCGGAAGAGCTGGCACTTCTTCGCGTTCAGCTTCAAGTTGGTCGCTACAGTCTCTGTAGCACCTTATTCAGATTCTCGAGGTGATCTTCAAAAGTTTTCCCGACGATGATGATGTCGTCCAGGTATAGCAGGCAGGCATCGTAAGTCAGCCCTCTCATCACTGACTCCATAAGGCGCTGGAAGGTAGCTGGTGCGTTGCAGAGGTCAAAGGGCATAACCGTGAACTGCCAGAGACCTTGTCCCGTCGAGAATGCAGTCTTCTCCTTGTCTCTCGGGTCTAGAGCTACCTGCCAGTAGCCCGACTTCAGGTCCAGGGTCGAGAACCACTGTGCACCAGCTAGCGTGTCCAGGGTGTCGTCAATCCGGGGTAAGGGAAAACAGTCCTTCCGGGTGACGGCGTTCAGCTTTCTGTAGTCTACGCAGAAGCGCAGCTCGCCGTTCTTCTTTGTCACCAAGACAACAGGGGAACACCAAGGGCTGTCAGACTCTTCAATCACTCCCCTGGATCTTAAGTCCTCCAGCATGTCTCGTACCGCCCTTGCTTCGCCAGCGGAACGCGTCTATGTGGTTGCCGAATAGGCCGGGCGTCCCCGGTGTCGATGCGGTGAAGCATTTTGTCCGTGCGGCCGTAGTCACTATCGCCTTGGCTGAAGACGCGCTCGTATCGCCCCAGTAGTTTTCGGACCTGCTCCAGCTGTTCTGCGGTCAGGTGGTCGGCCGCCCTCTCCAGTAAGCCTTCTAGCCGGGGCCCCAGGTGTTGCTTCGGCGCCGGCTCCTGTGTCTCGTCGATAGCTGTTACGCTCACCACGGGCTCGCACATTCCCAACTCCGTCCCGGCCTGGACGTCGTGATCGGCGTCCGTAGGATTTAGCAGTCTCACGGGCACCTCCTCTCGGCACGGCAGCAATGCCCTGGCTACACACAGTCCGTTTACAGGCGTCTTCTGGTCCAGCATCTTGTTCCTGGTTCTCTGGCCCTCCAGTCGCCCGTCACCACCACCTCGCTCCTCGCGGGGACAACCACGTCTTCGTCCAAGACGACCCTGCAAATTCCAAGGCGCTCTTCGGGTTGAGGGAGTATAACCTCTTCTCCGTTAAGCCACAGGACCTTCTTGCCGACGTCGACCATCGCCTCGTGGCTCCTGAGGGCATCCAGTCCCAGAATCACCTCCTCAGCCACCTTCGCGACGAACACCCACAGACGCACGGACCTCCGTCCCAAGTTCAGCTCCAGCAGGGCCTCCTTCTCCACAGGCAAGGTGTCGCCCGATGCCGTGACAAGCTGGTATGGTCGGTTTGGCTTCCTTGCCGGCAAACCCTTCGCCACGTCAGGTCTGATGATGGTCACGGCCGCCCCGGTGTCTACCAGCACGCGGCACGGCTTCCCTCTTACCAAACCGTCCGCGATGAGGCTGTCATCCATATGCCGGCTGACGGCGCGCAGTGTCACTCGAGGGGATGGTGGTGATGGCGCCGACGTGCCCCTCTCCACGACGGCCCTTACTCGTTTTCCGGCTGCTCTTCCTGGTGTAGGCAGTCTCTCTGCAGGTGTCCGGGCTGTCCACACCCCCAACACAGGCCACTAGGTGTTTGCCGGCGTCCCTCAGCTGGTCTTCTGTCTCCGGCGTAGCGGACACTCCTCGTTCTCGACGTCGGGATGGATGTTATTTTGGCCGCCTCCATCCTTAATGCCGCTGTCAGCGCCTCGTGGATGGTTTTATATTCCCCGAGCATTAGGCGCTGACGAATCTCCGTGTCCCGTACCCCGTCGACAAAATTGTAGGCGGCTTCCCGGGATACGAACTCCAGTGGCAGGTCAACCAAGGCCTTGCTAGCCAGCTGCGCGATCGCAATGGCGAACTCCTGCAGCGTCTCCCCCGGTTGCTGTGACCTTGCCTTTAGCTGGCTGCGGTATGCTGCGGCTAAGTGGTGGTTCCCAAAGCGATCCTCCAGGGCTTCCCAGATGTCCTTGGGTGCCGCCTTCGTCTGCACCGCGTTTAGGACTTCCGCGGCTCTTCCCTGGAGGCTGGCTATTAACTGTGTGGCCTCCTCCTCCAGTGACCATCCGTTGTGCCTGGCCACTGTGTCGAACTGGCAGCGGAAGACCTCAAACGTTGACGCGCCGTCATACTTGGGAGGTTTGACGCGCGGCGATGTTATGTCGCGTCCCGGTGCGTCGGCCTTCAAATCCTTCAACCTCCTGCCGACGACGTCCTCCACCATGGCGCTCAGGGACTTGGCGCTGTTGTCGGCCTTTCCTTCCAGCTCATTAACGTGGCTCGCCAGGTCTTCGACGCGCTCGCCTAACTCTGTGACGTCCTCTTTTACGCCGGCCAACTGTTCTTCAAACTTTGCGGCGAGAGCCTCGTTCGCCGCCTTCATTTCCGTGGCCAGGCTGCCGTTCGCTGCTCTCATTTCTGTGGTTAACTCGGCCTTCATTTCTTCCATCTTCTCGGTTATGTTGTCGTTAGCCGTGTTCATTAGTTTCAGTTTCGCGGCCAGGTTGTTATTTGTAGTCTCCAGCTTCGCGGCCAGGCTGTTATTTCCGCTTCCGTCTTCTCTGTTAATTCGGCCTTCATTTCCATCATCTTCTCCAAAAATTTTTCCAATGCCGCGTCCATGGTTGTAACGTTCGGTGATGTTTTCCCGCTTCCTGACACCAGTGTGACTTTGTGGGTTCGTGAAATGAAAAGTCCAATTACACAAACTCAACAATGTTCTTTATTTCTACCGACTTACAGTTTAACACTTGCCAATTACACAGAATTACGTGCTGCACACAATTACAATTCACCAGTTCGTCCGTTACAATTCACTTGTACTCGCGATTACGTAAACTCCGATGCACATACACAGTTACGTAAAGTCTTCCGTTGCACAATCTTCTCATTCATTAACACGGCGATCCCTTGCTAGCACGTCACTGACTCACTGTCTGTCTGCAACCCCCTTTTTATAGGAATCTCGCCGTCTCTTCCCGACTTCTCTAGTTCCCACCCGAAAGTTCCAGATGGCCGTGGAAAAGGGGGAAGGGGCCGCCCGCGCAAGTGACATTTCCACTAATCTTTCCCCTCAGTTAGTGACAGGGACTAATGGGAGGCGTGGCTCGGCCGCCTTTGGTTTCCTCACAGCTGTTGGCCTCATGCCTACCGCTAATTGGGTGACAGTATTAAGCGAAGCCGTTGCTATGAGTAGGAGGAGCTAGGTTTATAAACCTTCATTTAAGCAATATATAAGAAGCCAATCCCATCTCTTCACCTTCCCGCAACCCCCTCAGAGAGCCTACATTTCGGCGAAATCTTAAGTTAACACTTCGCTGCAAACCTGGCGGCTCCTACAGCTAATCACTGTTTATTTCGACTTCTGCGGTCATGGGCAAGCTACAGACGATAAGCGTAATTGAAACATGTTTGTGTATAAAACAATGCAAACAAATACAGCTTTAATGTGCAAAATGCACCTGTTGTATATTCAGAATCAGTGGGTGTAGCGCAAACCTGCAACCTTATGGATGAACCGCCCCTGGTAAGAAGTGAAGAAAGTAGAAGTGTTTTAACAATCGCCAACAATGCTTGCAAGTTGTAGCACATTAAAGAATTACTTGCTCGCTATAAATTGCAGATAAAAATTGATATAGAACTAATGTTACATTTTAAGCTATTTCTAGATGCAAGCTGTTCTATTTTCCCAGTAGAATGTTGTATAATGTCTATTAAATGGAAACATAGACACTAGCAGTCTTTTTGTCAAGCTCTTTTGGAAACACTCCTGTAACGTTATGAATGCAACGTTCCAAGTAACTGTGAATAGAACTTTTAAATCACTGCGGGGCAAATGATGTAAAAGATGAACGTGACGCCCAGAGCTAATATCTGGAAAACGAATTTTCTAGTTCCATTTTCAACATGAAATTGCTGTGGAACTGCAATTACTAAATCACAGCTGGAAGAACATTTGAAGGAGTTTCTAAATATTGACCGTCTATTTATAACAATAGATTTATTTTAGTTTTATTTCATTGAGATTTATAACAATAGGTTAATCCCTAAACACATGCTAAACTTACAAAAATTCACATGCTATGAGTTTTACTGTGGTGATATAAACACAGTAATAGAAGCTATTTGAACTTTCACACGTGTTCGAAATACTTACAAAGTATAATTTATCAATATAACAAAGTACATACATAGACATTTATCTCTGAGAATAGCAAATTATTGGCTACAGAAAAATAATTCCTTTTTTTTTTTCAGAAAAGTGTTCAATGTCTTATATTTGTTTGATTTTCTGTTCTACTCTGAAATGTTATATCATGACCAACAGTTTCAATAACAAAACCGTAATGTATGTGAGAGAGAAAATAAGACATTTTAAAGAGATTTTTCTTGTGGGAAAAGTGGATGTAGCAATACTGGTACCATGTCATTTTTTAATATTCCAAGATGATTGTAAATGACACTTAATACAAACATCTGGAGACTTTCAGATGAAGAGCTGAGCAGTTTAATTTACATACCTATTTATTCTCTAAGTATTTCGTCGTACATTAATCTATTTAATACTATTAATTAAACATCAATCTTCAATATAGAGAAAAATGAGCTGTGTTATCTATTGGTGCTTAAGTAATTTTCTCTCTATCTTTTCAAATATATAGTCTTTGAGCAATTTCGGCCAGCTGTGCAAAAGCCTATAATACACACAGTTGCAATAAGTCTTTAGAGAATCCAATAGTACTTGCTGAAATTTCAAAATTCTTTAGCCTGGTCCTGCTAACTTTTAATTTGAGCTCTTCGCTAATTTCATCTTATCTGCACGACCCAAGCTTATGTAGTTATTTGGTATTAGAAAAAACAAAAGTATCTTTAAGGCTGGGCGCAACGTAATAAGACTGCATTAAACAAAACTAAATTAATCAATTTCGTATGTAAATGAACAAATATTTTAATCTGTCTATCCTTACTGAAGGTAAATGTACGAACTAGAAGAAATAGGAATAGGATTATAATTACTGTACTCTGACGGATATATTGGCTACCTGGTCTTCACTTTACCTGAAGTGTGCTTATTTTAGCTTGAACCAGCTATCTCTCTTGATCGATCTATTGTATGAACTCTGCCCTAACATAAAATTCAAGTACTGGAAAATGTCAGAGGCTTTTGTGTTGAATTCCTAAATACAACACCCACATAAATAATATAGGTATTATTATTAAATAACATTCAAGTTAACACGTGTTAGTGAAAGGAAAATATCAACCTATATAAATATACGCAGAATATACATATGAGTAGGTACTACATGGCAAAGCGAGAAAGCGTATCGGGAAAAATTTGCAACACAGAGATGTTTACCTCAGCTTATCGCTGAGTCAAATGTATGTGTACTCTGTTCAAATATAATCATACCTTATGGACAGCAATGTGTCATATCGGCAGGTGCGGGAAGACATCATTTAGACACGCAGCTTTCAATCGCTCTATTTGTGTTTCGTAGCTTAATGTACATCAACATAGTAATGTTTCACTCTTCTAATCGATCAGATGAGACCCGATAAGGAACGACGGCAGCGCTGGTCACCTGAAGGTCGATACGCCTCAACGCTCTGTCGGGTAATAAATATATTTCGTAACTGATTAAACCAGGTGAGTCAGCTGCCCCTTATTCTCGAGTTTTATGCAATCCGCATTTTATACTTCAACATGAAAACATCGACCCCATTACTAGGTTCTACCCGCCTATTTAACATGGATGTTGAACACTCAATGAAATTATCACTAGTATAGACGTTATCGCATCGCCTGCATTCGTAATTAGACAGCTGACGTTTGTACTCCTGCAAATGCACACTGGAACCAGCGAACACTACATGTTGGACGGAATGTTCATCTCACACGCTACTGGGTAGCTCAATTGGAACGAGCGCAGACCTACAATCACATTTGTCTGCTGTGACGGTGGTTCGAATCCTCGGCATAGCTATACTAATTCTTCTTTACCTTGTAATGCTCACAATTTGCAATTGTTATTGTTAAAACTGCTCTAAGTACAAGAATCCGCCATTTTCTTTTTAGATGACATTGTTAGTTTACTCATATGATAGATGTATTTTTTCCAAGGCGTTTACTGAATTACTTTGCCATGTATAATAGGTAAAAGGTTTGTAAAATCGCCTGGAAAACTATTTCCGTCTTAGTAAAGGATTCGCATGTTTCTGAGGTGAAGTTTAGTGAGCAGTACGTTTTGTGCCTTAAACCGTTATTCCTCTGAATTTTGCGCATTCCTCTTTCTAGGAACGTCAAGCAATATGGTTTAGTAAAGCGCAAAACTTCACTTTGATGGTTGGCCTACCTTCCAAAAAATATGGCGCGGCTAACTGACCTGGTGTATGTCGCGCGTTTGTTCTTGACGAATCCAAAATGTCTTGAAAGTTTGGGTGCGAGTCACGACTCACCTTTCGCGGGAACTCTGCTATCAAGAGAGAGGTACAATCTACAGTGAGATGTGCATGTACATTCACACATGGCTCTGAACTGTTTGCCTTCTTCCTTCATATACACATATATATGCGTGTAGGTGGATGTGGGTGTGGGTGAGGATGTGGGGTGGAGTTGGGTGGGGGTGGGGTGAGGTGGGGTGGGTGTGGGTGTGGGTGTGTGGGTGGGTGGGTAAGAAATAATCTCGCCACGTTGGCTATGCAGAATTTTTCCTTTTATTTTTGACACTCTAGAAGCCATTGTCCCATTAGTAACTAACACGTAACTACGTAACCAGCGCTCGTTAAAGCACCTGCATGAGTATGTCCGTACCGAACAAAACTTTTGCAGTCTACGTATACACAAACACAGCAGAGGAAAGGGTAGCTGTTTGTTATCGTAACATAGACTATTTTCCTAAGTGTAGGCCAGTTGACTGGATTTCCGTTGAAGGTCATATGCAAAATCAATATGTATCCATTAATCACAATGGTCGTTTTTCAATCAATTCTAATATTATAGAAATACTTAAAAGTCAATTTTTATAAAATGATTAACTTGAAAGTGGCATATGTAATCCTTCATTTACTACTCTACTATACGGTTACACCTGTTGCATTTCACTCAGGTTCGAAGTCCAGTCAGAAAGCTAAAGTAAATATGAAAGTGATTTGTGCCATCCAGTGTGCCATTCAACATTTATAAACGACGACATATCTCTACAAGCATACCTGTGAATGGATTACGTTCCTTTAGTTTATAATCTAAAATCCACACAATGTAATAGGCGGCGTAACGTTCCTGTGTGAGAGGTCTATGAGGGTAGCAAAAGAAAAATTGTATGTCTTAAAAAATCTAATGGAACAGAGGTACCATACCTGTTTTGTTTAAAGGAACAGCTATTTACCTCACTATATGCTGTTCATGCTGAAGCTCGAATCATTATTGTTGAGGTTTAGTCATGTTAGCAGCTGAATTCAGCGGCTAAGGTGAAGGAGGTAATCTCATTGGAGGCGAGAGATAGATTGCTTTACCTCCCAGCCAGGTAATTTGTCTGGCCATTTAATGACATTAACAGTGACTGTTATTCCCAATATCTTTCACAGTTCACTCTGTTGGGGAGAACTTCTTCCCTTGAAGTTGAATGGGCCAAATCACGCAGGCGTTCAGGTAGGCCTCGTGCAACAGCGCTTGCTCAAGATGAAGCCCTGGTAGCAGATGTGAGGAACCAGCCTTTAAGACACAGGTTCATCTTTCTAGATAAAGCAGTTGAGCATGTTTGCTCATATGAAACCATACGCCAACGATTAAAGGATGCCGGTATTGCATTACATCGTCCTGCCACTAAGCTCCTTCTTATTGAGGTACACAAAGCAAGCCGATTACAATGGGCACAGCGCAATTGCGACCTTCCTCAGGCTTATTGGGACCGGCTAATGTGGAGTGACGAGAAGGTATTTCGATCCGACCAGCAAGGGGCCCTATATCAGTATAGACCACGAGGAACTAAATACAAACCTCAACACGTCGTTCGAGCAGCATATTCGGGAAGAAATTCAGCACGGTTCTGGGCCTACATGACAGCATCAGATCCAGGGGAGTTAATTCAAGTGCCAGAGAGAATAACGAGTGCAGTCTATGTAGACATTCTCGAAAACACTTTGCTACTATCCCTTCGTACTAGGCTTCTTTTTAAAATTAGGTTTCCAGAACAAGAAGAGTATATATATCTATGTACAATAGTGGTGTGCATACTGCAAATATCATCCAGGATTGGCTAACGAGGCATCAAGAAATAATCTGCATGGACTGGCCAACAAAGTCTCCCGATCTAAACACCATTGAACATATTTGGGCCTTCATGGTGAAAGAATGGGAAGAACGTCGACCAGACAGGCTTCAAGAAAATTTGCTTGCTCACGTGATGGACCTATGGCAACATTTTCAGCAGAATCCAAACCGGTGTTTTGTATTGGTTGTAAACATGCACGAAAGATTAAATGATGTAATCATAGCTGAGGGCGATTACAACAGGTTCTAAATCACAAGATTTCATTTCGTTTTTCATTCTTTGTTTCCACAAATCATTGTTTATTCATAGGAGCTGTGCTTACAAAGGTGTTCACTTTCACTGCATCACATTGCCTGCTCTCTGCTTACGTTAGATGAATTTTACGAGCCTTGCATGTCGCCGTCTCTTTGATTAGATGAATGCCTTTTGTTTATCTGACACATACGACTACCTAATTCAAGAATTAAGAGGATTGTGCTTTCGTTTAAAAATTGCCTTCTGCCCTAATTTACATTACTGTCACTTTGTCCCCAATGTAAACCCGATAGCAAAAAGTTTTCTCGCTATCTAAATTTTCTAGTGCATATATATGTATGTATATATATGAATAATTTTCTGAAATTACTTAATGTAAAAAATTGTAACACTCGTCTGATTTAAGATGGAGAATTCAAACTTGTCACGTAGGAGCAGCGTAATCTTCTCTACCTAAGAAAAATATTGTTGTAGTATTATAGCGGAAAACTTTATAGGTACCGCATCATGGACATGTGAAGCTAATATTGAACTTTGAACGAAAACCAGAAGTTTTGATAAAATTGGACCCATAAAAACACAAAATGACTATAAATATGACATAATATGATAGAGAAATATTCTGCATAAGACGATGCTTTTAAAGCTGAAAATTATTACAATTATTTATTTATACCATGTTGTTCGGAAGTGGCAACAACGCGAGCGTATAAAGAATAGAGAGAGACATGTGTTAGACAGAGAGAGAGAGAAAGGGAGAGAGAGAGAGAGAGGGAGATACTCCATTTAACTCCATAGTGTCTTTTAAGTTTGAGACAAGATATAGATGGCCTTTAGGGCCTACTTCACAAATGGATAAACAGAGCCAGCATACATACTCCCCTCTCCACTCAAAGCAGTCCACCCAGGAAGACGGACAACAAACCAACACTCGGGAAACTCCCGCTCGGAGCGAGAAACTTGGGAAGCGCAAGTGACGGAACAATCGCCACAGAACTCAAAGAATTGGTCTTATCGCTTACAATTATTTCCTGAATTCTAGATGACCACTGCCGTCCTCCAACCATGTAGAATACTTGTGAATTCGCTTCCCGCGTTGGAATCTACAAAGCCCGGTGTTTAGTAAAAGCCTCCACTGTTACCAGCACATGTTTATTTCTTTGGAGAACCTAAGAAATAACCCAATTTAACAAATAAATGGCTTTTCTACGCAGAAAGCAACCTGAAGTGCCACCAGGATACTAACTTTGTGTTTTACGCTTGCTGATTTTATACACTCGCATGGCGAATTCTACATATGTTCTCATATTAGCATGCATGGAAAACTAAGCGACTGTATAAATATTTCACGGCTTTATACACAGCTTGATGTGCACACAGAGACCTTGGTGAAAATATTCAAACAACTAAGGACCTCATTGAGAGGAACAAGGATATTACTCTCACCCTTCTTATCCGAATGCACAAAGTGTAACATAAGACTGACATATATGTGACTGGAAAAGTTTATAGTGACCTTTAATTTACTGTCCGCAAGTTGATATTTAAACAGTTATGTAAACACAAGAAGTAATTGATTGTGCCATAACTGTTCAGACCGGTGCTATATTCCACTCAGCAGATAGTTCATCAATTTCATCATCATGTATAGTGAAGAATGCATCCGCAGTAAAACTTACTTCTCCGCAACGTCGCTTGGACGGGTTTTCCTCCAGGATGTATGGTTTCCCTTACCATCATTCAACCAGTTGCTCAATTCGTCCATATCACTCTCATGGAGGACTTACACCCCCCAGAACTTTGCTCATGGGAGTCAAGAGGAGCAGAAAAGCTCCAGATGTGAGAAATAGCCTGCATAAGTGGTCAGACTGAAGCCTGGTATTAAACAAAGGTGACTATATAAAATAAGGGCGAAGTGGAAGAAAGGAGAGGTAGTGATGACCAGAAATTGGAATGAGTTACGCAAAATCAAGCGCGCTGACACTGTTTTGTCAACCATTTATTCCACATAAGTTGTGACACTTCACGCTTAAAGCAGTGTTGTTTTCATGTTTCTTGAGAAAGGAAAATATACTGTCGCGGTGAGGCGTACAAAATGTTCGGCGCAGAGCGATAACAGACTGATAGGCAGCACGAAGATAAAGATTATACCGGAACAGATAAAGATAGCACGGAGATAAAATATCTGAGGAAACAAATAAAGAGATAAATGGAACATTCTATTGACGTCTTGATCGATAGAGGCCATTCGATTTCTTGTTTGTCACAGAATATTCACCCGCCTGACAGTTTATTGCAGAGGTTCTACTCCCATTAGTCCTGGTCCCGTAGGACTAAGGACCCGGACCTCCTTCAACCCGGGAGCGATGGATACTCCGGGAGTTTTTCCGTGGGGCAATACCTAGAGCCTAAAAAGCCCCCCATCGACTACTACGTCAAGACGGGTGGAAGTGGATACGCCACTTTCGCGCGTCAACCCCGCAGGGAAGACTACCGAAAAACCTCGGTGGGGCCACCTGGTGATCTAGCACACCTTCTACTAGCTCTGCAGGCTAGTACCCGGGACTTATACGGCAACCCTCTACCCCCTCCGGACGGCCATAGCCCGGCCGGAGGTACCCAATTCCCCGTGGGTGTCGGGAACACACTCCCCCTAGAGTCCAACGCAATCCGAACAACTCCCCGACGGGAGTGGCTCGGCATTTCGGCCCGAGGTTCCTCTAGTAACGTCAGAGGTACCACGAGTGCTAAGGGTCCACAGCGCCCGCACCTCGGCAGCTGAATCACCCGCCTGACAGAGGAACACCGGCCTTATGCGTGGAAGGAAGACGCCGAAGGCACTTTCCAGTAGCTGAAGAAGAACACCTGAGGAAGTTCGTGGCCAGCCTTCAGCTAGACTGGGACGTCGAAATGCCACTGTTCCTGCTGGCCTGCTGCTCGTCAACACACGACACCACTGGGACGACGCCAGCCAGCTTAATAATCGGCCGAGAGTTACGCCTCCCTTGTGAGCTGGCTTTTGGGAGCACCCCGGACACAAAACAGCCAGCAACCCAGTATGTGGAGAACTTGATGGACCATCTCCACGACATACATGAGATGGCTCGTCAGAACATCCAGAAGGTGAGCGATTGCATGAGGACCCGATATGACAGGCAAGCCAAAAGCCAAGGATTCCAGCAAGGTGACCTTGTCTGGTTATATTGCCCTACTCGTACCAAGGGACGCTGCCCGAAACTTCAGCAACCATGGTAAGGACCTTATCGGGTGGTGAAGGGGATTAACGACGTGGTCTACCGCATCCAGAAGGTGCCCAGAGGGAAGATGTTGATGGTTCACCTTGATCGTCAGGCCCGCTACGATGGTGCTGTTCCGGACGAGCAGGCTTGAGGAGGGAGCAGTGTCGCGGCGACGCGCACAAAAGTTTCGATCGCCAGAGAAGTAGTTGTAAGGACAGTTGTACACAGAGGCGGAACGAGAGTTGTAATTGAAACTCGTGTGTCTGGAAAGTGAGTGGTTTTGTTTGTGGTCAACGACCTTGGTATATTGTAATTGTGTGTGTGACATATTCTGCCACTGTAAGAATTGAACAGAGTGTATTTCTACGGAAATAAGGAACGTTTAGAATTTCTGCAAATTGGAATTTTAATTCTATGGACCCACAAAGTCACAATATATTTGATACAAACAAGGGCTGATTCATCCACTTTATGTGAAAATGAAAAGCTGATGAGAGCTCCGTGCTGAATTATTTATGCATATTCAATGTATCATCAGATATAAGCATGGGCTACGGAACAAAGGATAGAAAAAATATAGAATTTGTTAAAATATACAGTATATGGCATATCTTCTGTGCCTTTAACCACATCTGAAATATTCTTAGATGTTGGTTTGAATTTACAACTATACCTTTTGCTTAAGTGCGGCTAGTACTACGTATGAGAGGCTGTTATGTAACAATGTCACATCATCTTACATTGTGCAGCCAATTTCCTCCATATCTCTTCCTTTCGATGTATGCTCCAGTTAGCTGCTAATAAATTGGAGAGCTACAGGATTTTTCCTTTGGTGATAATGAGGGCATTGAGTGTAGATCTTTGAGCAGATCAAAAAAAAAAAGAATATATATTCCATTACATTACATTTCTTAATTTTTTACACATTAATTAATCCAAAGAACTTTCTTTTGTCTCCAAGAATGAGGTATCCAGCTAAAAAACTTTTTCCTTTCGCAGGGGCCCTTAAGCACCGTCCGTAGGTATTTATCGCCTTGCAGTGGTGAATCATGGGTCCATATTCTGATGAGGCCACGAAGCTACTTTGGAAAATTTCCATTCCTTTCCTTTATACAGTAAATGTCATTCCAGGTCATGAAATGAGCTTAAACTTAGGTAGTAATATTCTGTCTACGAGGGGCTCCTTCCAGGGTTTCCGGTGACCTACTAGTCGATGGATACATGCACCGATTGTCGACTCGAGTCCGTTTGACTGCTTGTCGTCGTCTGGCCGCAGTTAGTGCGTGGGAGGCCTTCTCTCCCGGGTCCGTCTTGGCTGTATAGCGCAAGGGCTTCGAAGGCTACTGTTTGGGCTGAAACAGGGAACAGATGGGTGCTTGTTAGGGGTTAATGATGGTAATTCACAAGATTTTCCATGTAATGATGAATGTCAGGTGATGAATGTCAGAAATAATAATAATGATGATGATGATGATGATGATGTTGTTGATGATGATGATGATGATGATGATGATGATGATGATGATGGTGGTGGTGGTGGTGATAATGTTAATTCACAAACTGTTTCTTCATTGGGTATAGGAGCGCTATTACTTGTAAAACAAGTTCACTCGACGGTCCTTGTTCCCGAATCATTCGATGAAATCGTCGTACCACATGTCCAGGCTTTTGAGTTCATTCAGTGGCACAATTACGAGAAAAACTGAAGCAGAGGCACCAGAGAAACTGACCTCCTACTTGTACAGCATAGACTACCTCTCCTTCCCGCAGCAGTGACGTAATGGCTACCATGGCAACCGTAGACTTGTAGTTGGCCTGTAAGTGGGGCCTCCGTGCCATGGAGTATTACTCGACAGAGCGTCAGGTCCTGGTCAGTTCTCATCAGGACATTTAGAAGAGTGAAATATTAGGAGATTGACTTACAGCAAGTTACGAACCATAAATAGAGCGATTGGAAGATGCGTGTGTCTGGTAAGATATGCTTTCTCGCGCTTGCCGATGCATGACACATTGCTGTCCAGAAGAAATATTATATCTGAACAGAATATACATACACTGGACTCGCCGTGTATGTGCGATAAGCTGAGGTAAACATTTCTGTATTGCGAATTCCTTCCGATACGCCTTCTCGCTTTGCCATGTAGTAACGATACTATATGACGCGCGCCTCTGGTTTATTTACGTTAGGCATTCGTAGTTTGGCTTGGCTCTAGCGCTGCCCGATAGGAAACTGTTCCTATGTGGGTGCTTTAGACGAAACAAAGAAAACTTGTTTACATCTTTCGTGCTGCAAAAATGTAAGGAGGGTCCCTTGCCCTGATCAGCCACCACTGTTGCCATACAATATCTCCGTCGTATACATTGACGACAATTTACGAATTCCTCGCAGAACTGAATTGGTACAACTTACCTACCATCGCATAACTTGGTTCGCCTCTGCGGTGTGCGAGTGGAGTGTATGCCTCGCATTCAAAAGGTCCAGGTTTCAATGTCATTCAGGGTGAATGGATAAGGCCTTCTCCGGCGTCTTCCTTATTCTGAAAGAATGAATGTCGGATAACTCTAAGCTCTATGGACCCTAGGCAAATTTATAATTTCATTTATCTTACGATTTGACTTACAATAGAAGACGTTCAATAACAAAAATGATGTATGTATGCCCGCCTCGGTAGCGTGCCTCACGTTCAAAAGGTCAAGAGTTCGAATTTTGGTCAAGGCGAGTTACCTGGATAAGATTTTTTCCGGGGTTTCCCCTTATCCTAATAGACTAATGTCGGGTAACTCTCAGCTCCATGGACTCCAGACGCATTGAGCATCATTTCACCCATTTCATTCATCGTCCGATATGACTAAATGTTGGAGGACGTAAATTACAAAAAAGATGTAGGTAAGTAGGTAGGTAGGTGGGTGGGTGGGTGGGGGTAGGTAGGTAGGTAGGTGTGTAGGTGGGTAGGTGGGTAGGTTGGTAGGTGGGTAGGTAGGCAAGCAGGCAGGCGGGCAGGCAGGCATGCAGGCACGTACATGATGATGTGTATAAGGGCGTTCAACTACGGCGGTCATCAGCGTCCTTACAAAACAAGTCATGGCAAAAGGCAGGCAGGCAGGCATGCAGGCAGGCAGGCAGGCAGGCAAGTAGGCAGGCAGGCAGGCAGGCAGGCAGGCAGGCAGACAGGCAGGCAGGCAGGCAGGCAGGCAGGCAGGTAGGTGGTTGGTTGGGTAATTATTTTCTCTTTATTGATAACAATCAGCATGCCCCACTACATAGTAGTATTACATGCATTACACTACATCTTTTAACAGTTGATTTTACAAATTGTACATATTTACATGTTTACATTACGTTACATCTTTTAGCGGTTGATTTCACAAATTATACATATTTACATATCTTTACAGCTTAATTGAATTGATGTATTTACAAAATGCTCTTAAATGGTGTTTTACAAGATACTCGTTGGTTACTGGCCACTTGCTTCCATTTTTATTTACATCTTGTATTAGCTTGGCTCTTTGTTTTCTTTTGTCTACACATTCGTATATTATATGGTTTACGGTTTGTTGAGAGCTATTACATGTGCATTTTGGATCCTCTACTATATGAAATCTGTTTAAATAGTCTTTGGTTTTCCCGTGGCCGGAAACTATTGCTGTGAAAATTGGTGTTATAGGACGCTTTCTCTTGAGTTTATCTTTTATTGATGGAAAGAATAATTTGCTGAGAGCCCCTTTGTCCGTGGCATTCTACCTATTCTTCCAGACCTGATGTTCTGTTTCTTCTATTTCAGTAATAATTACAGATTTAGGTATCATACTGTAGCTATTGGGCAGATCTGCATCTAGAGCAGAGGATTTGGCTAGTTTGTCTGCTAACTCATTTCCAGATATACTTGTATGGGCTTTCACCCAACTGAAATGTATTCTCCATTTTTGTCTTTCTAAGGTTTTCCATATATTAAGGGTTTTCTCTGCTATTGAACTATGTTTGTTGTTATTCCGCAGAATGGCTAGAGTTATTGTACTGTCTG